>PVJI01006419.1:0-86659 GCA_004026765.1 Micronycteris hirsuta
AGGTAACTGTCTCCTTTTCTCTTGCTGCTTGTAAGATTCTTTCCTTATTCTTGACCTTGGGTAATGTTATTATGATGTGCCTTGGTGTGTTCCTCTTTGGGTCCCGCTTCTTTGGGGTTCTCTGAGCTTCTTGGATTTCCAGGAAGCCTATTTCCTTTGCCAGATTTGGGAAGTTCTTGTTCATTATCTGTTCAAAAATGCATTCAATTTCTTGGTGTTCCTCTTGTCCTTCTGGCAGCCCTATGATCTGGATGTTGGGTCGTTTACAAATGTCTCTGAGGTTTCTGAGTCCCTCATTTTTTTGAATTCTTGTTTCTTCCTTCTGGTCCACCCCATTGGTTTGAGTCCCAGCTTCCTTTTTTTTCCTATTGGTTCCCTGTAAATCTTCCTCCATTATCTTTATCGTTTTGTTCATGTGTTCAACTATTTCTTCCAGTTTTGTGAGCAGCATGATTACCAGTGTTTTAAACTGGGCATCTGTTAATTTGGCTATCTCTTCGTCCGTTAGTTGTAATTTGTTCTGATCTTTTGTTTTGGCCATTTTCATTCTTTTTTATCTCAGCACACCTGTCGGAGTCTTATGTGTTTGTTAGTGCCTGGTAACCTGGGTCGTTTTTTTGTGATGTTTCCTCTGGTGGTGGGGCCTGGGAGGGAGCAATGGCGTCTGCCATTCACCGCCACTCCCTATCACCCTCTGCTCCCCAGTTCCCCACTGCCTTTTCCGCCAGTCTCAGCCCTGCTGGTTCCCACTGGCCTCTCCAGTTATGCCGCCAGCCTGCGAGGTTCACCCGTTGCTCGGGGTAGTGTTTTGTTTAGGCGCTCCCAGGGTGAGTTCCTCCGGGCAAGCTGCCTCCCACTCCGCTCCTCCGCTTGGTTCTGCCCCGCTTACCGGCCTGGATGTACGTCCTCCCCAACTTCCTGGGTGTCGGACTTCCCTTCAGTTCGATTCTGTCCGTTCTGGTTGTTTATTTTTCGCTATTGAGTTCGTTGTTTAAACTCTCTGGTTATGAGCGGCGGTGCAGTGCGTCCACCTACACCGCCATCTTGGCGGAAGTCCCTCAATAATTTTTATATGGAATTGAAGAGTTAAGAAAGGCTTCCTATGAGAGCCCAAATCAAGGGCACTGGTATATGGATATTTTCGGATGTAAAGAGACATTACATTCGGATGTAAAGTCAATTTATGGCACTTTTATTAGGAGTCTTCCATATAGTCAGACATCTCAAACGTGGTTTTGATTAGACAACAGGATAAGAGCATATGATACTATAATAAAGAAGAGAAAATGTGTTAAAGATTGGCGTGTTTGGACGTATTAGGTATACCTAATTTTAGGTAGGCTTCTCGGCACCATCTGATATTTTGTGTTTCATGAGGCTGCATTTGAATCAGGTCTGGAAATACCTTTGCTTTGCTTTTTTGGAGGCATATCTAACCTTGTCAGTTTCTTTTTCTTTTTATTTCTTTCAAGGAATCTGCAGCACATACGTGGACTTCTGGGAGCTGTAAATGCTTAGCAGCATAATCCAAAGCCTAGCAGAGATTTTCAAAGGGAAATCGTTTTACAGCAACTACTTCACTCAGGTATTCTTTATGCACTTCTCTGTTTTTACCCAAACCCCTCTGTCCATTTGTTAGGTTCCCAGAATAGAGAGACAGTTGCATGAAATCTCTTATAATTTTACTCCAATTTCCCTTTGTTTTATACTTTTACCAAGGAGTTTTTCCAGCATTTTGTTTTTAAAGATTTTATTTATTTATTTTTAGACAGAGGCAATGGGAGGGAGAAAGAGAGGGTGAGAAACATCAATGTGTGGTTGCCTCTCATGTGGCCCCCACTGGGGACCTGGCCTGCAACCCAGGCATGTGCCTGAATGGGAATTGAACCTGTAACCCTTTGCTTTGCAGCCTGCGCTCAATCCACTGAGCTACACCAGCCAGGGCTTAACATTTTATTTTAATGTCACTGCAAGATTAATTGCAAAGTTTCATTTCACAAATCCTTCCTTACAGTTGAAAATTTGCACTGCAGTGGTTAATACTGCAAATAAACAGCAATTGGAAACTGTTTTTTGAAAGAGTATTTCATTGTGATTTCCTTGTGTTTAGTTGTTGTTTTTGATGTTTCAGATTCTTATGTATAAATATGATACTTTCATCACAATCTTTTTTATTTACTTGGTAACATCATGTTTTAACAAATAAAGCCACAAATGTGAGCTGTGTTACTGAATCAACCAACAGTTTAATAACAGCAGTAAAAATCAAAAGCATTAAAAAAAAAAGTATCATAAACTAGGAGTCAATGAAAAATGGCCTGGATTGAATTTCTGACCTTGTATTTTTATTTTCCTACACATGAACTTCCCCATATACAAGAATTTACCATTAATAACTTCCAATAAATATTTCTTTAAAACTGACGCCATCTGAAAAACACATAATCTGATTTCTTTGAGATGTTCCTACTAAACTAGAAAAATGACTTTTTTTTTTTTTTGTGGTGCTATTGAATATGGAAGGCTGTAGTATCATTTGGTGTAGTGATTTTTCCATGAAATCTCATGGCTTTGCCAAAGTGTGCTGGTATTAAATATCTTCAGATCCTAAGCTAACCGAGTATTAAGACTTACAATTTTGGCACTTTAAAAGCCCAGATGGGCTGCAGAGTTTCAAAAAGTTTAACATTTTCTGACCTTCTGTGGTTGAAAGATAATTGGAACGGAAGCCAGAGTTTGTAGGTTCTAGTCTTGGAGCTGTCACTAACCAGCTGTGTACTTTTGGACAAGTTAACTTTCTTCTATGATCCAGGCTTTTCTCCATTATACAACGAAGTTAGGCTAAATGTTTTCCCCTGTCCCTTCCAATCCAATCCTATGTTATCCAAGTAACTCTGGGTTCAAATTCCAGGTTTATCATCTGTTAGCCAAGCCTGCTCGGATGAATTGATTTCTATGTTCCTCATTTTAACTACTAGTAAAATGGGTATAATAATAGTACAATGTGAGGAATAAATGAGTCATACATAGATCTTAGCACATAATTAGTGTTTAATGAAAGGTAGCTATTATTGTGAGCCTTGGTCTCACAATTTGTGCACTGAATTTGAGTCAAATCACTTGGTTTTGAGGCCTGTATTCTCAATTATCATCAACTATGTGACCTTAAAACACGTAACTTAGTTTTAGAGAAATAACTACATTCTTTCTAACCTCCCCATTTAAAATGAAGATAAATTAATAGTAAACCAAAAGAAGTCAGAGCCATAAGGAATCTGAGTGCTAAACAAGTAGAGAAATGGTGAAATCATCTCTATCTTTATGTTCTTAAACACGAAACTTTGCCAGGATTCTGGCACAGTGGAATCATATTTTATTAAAGAGAGGCTGTATGTGTGTGTGGGGAGGGGCGATGATGGAAGCACAAATTAATCTGTAGATCTTCAAAGTTTTACACTAAATGCGGTGGAACTTAAAACTTCATATTAAAATTAACTGTCTATTAAAATCAGAAAGTCTATGAAGTTTTTGAATGGGAAAACCCAACCATGCACTTGATGTAAATGTTATAGGCACTTCCTATAGCTCTAAAGAAGAGATTCTTAGGTTCTAGTTTAGTTTATTTTCTACTGCAGTGCTGGTTGTCTATCTGGATTTCTGGTGAAGGCACAGAGTAAACACTCAAGAATAGCACAGAAAACATCACGTTACATGGATATTGAAATACAAATGATACAGAAAATTTTATGATGAAAACATAACAGTCCTCTACTCTGTCCTTCTCCAGTCCCAACTCCAAACCCTAGCAGCAACTATTTTTAATCATTTCTCTAGTTCATCTGGTGGTTGCCTCTATAATTCTATTATCAAGGTTACTAACTACTCCTCAATATAATGACCTTAGAAATTATTTTAAAATTTGCCTCCTGCTATATAAGATGTAAATTTTCTCATTTCCCCATCTCTCTCTCCAACTTATTGCTAATATGTGTGTTTTGCTGTGGTTCATTCCTTCACTTCAAATTCTAACCACATCACTTAAATATTTATTTCTTATTCCATGAATGGTATAAAATACTTTGTTCTCCACCTGAAAGATGAGGACGTAATTCCTTTGCAACTCTCTTTGCTTCTTCCTGGAAATTTATAATGATCCACGCACAGTCAAGTTTGAAGACTTCTGTGATTTGTTCATAGATTGATGTTAAAAATTAAAAAAGGAAAAATATGGCCCGGCTGGTGTAGCTCAGTGGATTGAGCGCGGGCTGGGAACCAGGCAGTCCCGGTTCGATTCCCAGTTGGGGCACATGCCTGGGTTGCGGGCTGGGTCCCCAGTGAGGGCCATGTGAGAGGCAACCATACATTGCTGTTTCTCTCCCTCTCTTTCTCCCTCCCTTCCCCTCTGTCTAAAAATAAATAAATAAAATCTTAAAAAAAAAAAAAGGAAAAATATGCTTATATCATGAGAAGTAAGCATTGTCCACTATATACTCAAGTAGTTTACAAAGGATACATATTTGTTTCTACAGTTTCAATGTCACAACTCCTATGACTCACAAAATATAAAAGTATGTGTCTTGGCTTCAAGTTCAAGTTTATTTATTTATATTTTGGTATATATTTTGCTAATCACTCAAACTCATGCTACTGAATTATAGTTTATCATTTGGACCATGCCTTGTATTTCTTTTTTTGAATTTCTGATTATTTTATTTGATTCTTTTTTAGTCTCTGCACTTGTAGGATTTTTCAAAGTATCTTGGATAAATATTAAAAGCCTAATATTTTCCTGGTCAGATATATGGTGGTTTTCTCTCAAATCATCTTATTTACATCGCATTATAAAAACACTAATGTCTTATTGGTCTGGTAAATGGATGCTGAGGAAGGCCAAGGGCTCAGGGCCGAAAGAGGATACAAGAGCAATACTTGAGCTCTGCATCTGTCACCAAGAGGACTGAACACTACCTTACTTGCTGAGTACCATCACCACTCTGCCTATGAAAATCATTTGATAGCTCATTTCTGGCAGGTTGGAGGTAAAAGTAGATTCCAGGACACATTATTATGAAATCTTTGATGCTAAAGCTATCATGATAATAACAAACTTCTATATGGCTTGTTACTTCACGATGTAGCCTTACTGATATTTTCATCTCTTGGGAATTCCGAACTCTAACCTTGGGAAGCATATTTACCTCAGATCTCTGAGGTTTTTGGTTCATCTTGATTCTTTCTAGAATTCATTATCAAATGATATCTGACAAGAATGTGCCGAATATAATATCTGACGAATTAAATGAAGATCACAGCCAGCTTATTCATAATTGCCACTTGAATTTGAAGGACATTTAAACATATTAAAGCTGCCAGGTGTTACGTAGTTCAGACTGATGTATTGTGGGATCATTGGAGATAGAAACTCTGGTTGCTTCTGCCTAGAGTGGTAATGGGTGGGTGGGGTTGTGGATGGGCTTGAATACATTCTAAAACTTTTTACAGTTTAAAGGCTGAGGCAGGCCCGGCTGGTGTAGCTCAGTGGATTGAGCGCAGGCTGGGAACCAGAGGGTCCCGGTTCGATTCCCAGTTGGGGCACATGCCTGGGTTGCTGGCCAGGTCCCCATGAAGGCCATGTGAGAGGCAACCATACATTGCTGTTTCTCTCCCTGTCTTTCTCCCTCCCTTCCCCTCTCTCTGAAAATAAATAAATAAAACCTTCAAAAAAAAAGTTAAAAAAAAAAAGGCTGAGGCATGATCTGATTCTCTTAACCACTGGTTAAAAGGTTTTATAGTTTGTCTTGCTTAAACATGTTTAGTGAAGTTCACTGGACGTTTGGACATGGGAGTTCAGACACTTCTATGCTCTTCCTGACGGAGAGTCCTTGTGTGAAACTGTCTTCTTCACCAAATACCAAGCTCTGGAAGGAAATACACAGAGTAGTGGGAGAAAAAGTCTTAGCACACTTAATATTCAAATAGGATGTCTGAATGGTTTCAATGTCAAACCAGGGAAGAAAAACAATAACTTCTCAAGTCCCGAGTAGCCTAATGGCTCTCACTCTGTGTAGGCTATTGTGGATCACTAGGAGGGAATGTAGAAATGGGTCCTGACTTTGCCTAGGGCAGGATACAAAATTTTAAAAGTGAGCTTTGCTATTGTCAATTCTACTATTTACCCACAAATGACTCAATTCCATGAAAAATATGTGTTCTACTTTTAAAAAGTTAGATGGAATGAGGTTAGGCAATCAAATGCCCTAGAGTCTTTTCACGTAGAAGCGATAGAACAAACTAGAATTTTCTTACAAAGGTAAAGTAGATTAATAATATTTTCTGGGCAGTGGATAAGATTATTCATTCTGATTTAGCCTAGAGGACTCTGAACACTTTTTGCATCTCTGAGAGACTTTCTTCTGGAAAAGGGACTTGATTTATTATCTGTAGCTTCAGGGAGCAAAAGTCAGACCAATAGATAGCTGTTAGAAATCTCAGAGGCAAATTGATGTGCCATTTTTTACAAATGTGTGATATCAATGAAGGTCTTTTATGCAATAATTTAGTTCCTGGTTTTACCTTATGTTTTCTTCCATTGTTTCTCATCTCTTAGCTTCTTTAATTTAAATTTTATTTTATCCCATTTAATTGTGTATATAGGGTCTGGCAGAAGTAATGCCATTAGGTGTGATTGGTAGGGTGCACGAATGTCTCATGTGAGATAGACAGAGATTTGAACATTTCACCGAAAATGCCATATGGTGTGCTTGAGTCTGGTATTGTTATGTTACAGAATTACATGCTTATGATTTTGTAACAGAAGTTTTTACATAATAAAAAAGGGATGTTATTTGTGCAGGACCCTGTATTTTCCTATGCAATGAGATTGAGCATTAAATAAACAAATACATAAATAACCAGTGAATGAAACCTGCCAGGTAGCAGATTCTACTCGGCCTTAGAAAAAAAATCAACAAAAGTTACTGCTAGTATGGCAGACATTTGCTTGTTAGTTGCCACCCTGCATACCCATAGTCACAACGATACAGGTATTGGGGTTATGGACTTTGGGGGTCTCAAAGATTTAGCAATCTATTTCATGCTTATGTAAAGTTTTAAATGGTATCCCATTCCCTATAAATTTGTGGTATAATAAGAATTAAGAAAGATCTTTTGGACTGTAAAAGAAAAAAAAAGAAAGAAAGAAAAAGGAAAGACACTATCAAGACTACTCCTTGGCCATAACATTTGCTAATTTATGTTGCTTCTGCTAAAATTAGAATGAGAAGACTGACTTTTCCAGTTGCTTCCAAACTGCCTGGATAACAATCACCAATGATTATGTTTAGAATTTTGAAGACAGCTGTTTTATAGGAAATGTGTTTTACATAAGCTTATTCATATTGCAGGCCAAAAAATGGAGGCAGAAATAGTGGAAGGACTTGACTACAGTGGCAGCCAATCAGTAGCCAAGACAAAAAATAAATTTTAGCTTCCTGTCACTCAGGGTAATTTGCCATTCAGCAAAATATGCTCAGGATGACACATACTAAACTGTGATCAGTTATAGCTGGGTGCGTACTTAAAAGGACCATTTGGATAAGAATTTTGTAAAAACAATTAAGCCAAATGCAACCACTCTCTACAATTGCTGCTAATGGAAGATATGCATTCTCATTTCAAACTGACCTTCAGTGGACTGCACACATGGCCCGCAAATAGCCGTATGAGTTTTGGTTTCAAAATAAATTCAATCTGACCCCTAATTTAGATTTAATCTCAGTGTAATCCTGACATAATTAAAGAATTTTCCAATATTTCTTTTGCTGATATGAAACTATTTGTCACCCCATCAGGTTTTCCTGTTTCTCCATTAGTTTTTGAGTTAACAACTAGGTTATGAAGCTCAAGGCCCCAGTTTGTGAGAGGGAGTTCCCAGGAAGGCAGCTGCTTTAGTCTGAAGGGATGTAGCGCATGGGCAGAGATCAACCAAATGTGGTTACTTGGTTCCATGTCATTTGGAGAGGAGTTAGGAGGATGCTGTAGGAGAATATGGGACAAGATACAAAAGATTAAGCAATTATGAAAAAGGAAAAATGGAGAGAATGATGCTTGAGAAAGTTTAAACAATTGACTATTAGGGAAAATTTTAATTTTCAAAATTTTATAAATTTCCCCCTTACAGAATTACAATTCAAATGCATTTGCACTAGAATTTTTATGGGAGTGCTTAAAGATAACCCGAGACAAATTTTTAAAGTGTCAGCTTTCCTTTAAATTCCTAATGCTCTGCCGAGCAACCATCTAACACAAGTCATGACTACTGAGTTCTTAGGTTTTTGTTCATTTTTCTTTGTTTTTTTTTTTTTTTTAAATTTAGAGCTGTTTTAGATTTACAATAAAATTGAGAAGAAGGTATAGAAATTTTGCGTATTCCCCACTCATGCATAGCCTCCCCCACTATGAACATCAGTCACCAGAATGGTACATTTTACCAAGCATGAACCTACTACACAGGCACATCATAATTACCCAAAGTCCATTGTTTACCTTAGGTTTCACTCTCGGTGCTGTCAATTCTATGGGTCTGGGCAAATGTATGATGACATGTATTCATTATTATAATATCATACAGAGTATTTTCATTGCCTTTAAAATCCTCTGTCTTCCGCACAGTCTTCTTTCCTCCCATCCTCAGCCCTGGATACCACTGTTTTGTTGCTGTTGTTGTTTTACTATCTCCATAATTCTGCCTTTCCAGAATGTCCTATTGTTGGAATCATACTGTAGCCTTTTCAGATTGGCTTTTTTACTTAGTAATATGCATTTATGGGTCCTCCATGTCTCTTTATGACTTGATAGGTCACTTCATTTTAATGCTAAATAATAATCCATTATTTGGCCCTGGCTGGTATAGCTCAGTGGATTGAGCACGGGCTGGGAACCAAAGGGTCCCAGTTCGATTCCCAGTCAGGGCATATGCCTGGGTTGCAGGCCAGCTCCCCTGTGAGGGCCATGTGAGAGGCAACCATACATTGCTGTTTCTCCTTCCCTTCTCCTCTCTCTAAAAATAAATAAATAAAATCTTTAAAAAAATAATAACCCATTATTTGGATGTTTGTTTATTAGTTTCTTTATCCAGTTACCTACTGAAGGACATCTTAGTTGCTTTCAAATTTTGGTAATTATAAATAAAGCTGCTATAAACATTCATGTGAAGGTTTTTATGCAGACATAAGTTTTCAACTCCTTTCGATAAATACCAAGGAATACAATTTCTAGATCACGTATGAAAAGTATTTTAATTGTATAAGAAACCACTAAACTGTCTTCCAAATGGTTCTATTACTTTGCATTTCTGTCAGCAATGCATGGGAATTCCTGTTGCTCCACATTCTCAACAGCATTTGATGTTGTCAGTGTTCCGGATTTTGGCCATTCTAATAAGGGTGTAGTAGTATCTCATTGCTACTTCGATGTGCATTTCCCTGGTGACCTATGATGTGAAGCATCTTTTCATATGCTTATTTGTCATCTCTATATCTTTTTTTGTGGCTTATTTTTAATTAGATTTTGTTGTTGTTGTTGTTGTTGAGTTTTAAGAGTTCTTTGTATACTTTGAATAATAGTCTTTTAAAAAATTTGTCTTGGTAATATTTTCTCCCAGTGCCCTAGTTTTTAATTTTAATGAATTTCAATTTATAAGTTCTTTGTTTCATGGATTGTGTCTTTGGTGTTTTATCTAAAAAGTCATCACCATACCCAAGGTCATCTAGGTTTTCTGCTGTTATTTTCTAGAAGGCTTTTGTTTTGTCTTTTACATTTAGGTTTATGGTCCATTTGGGGTTCATTTTTGAAAAGTGTAAGGTCTGTATCTAAATTCATTTTCTGCGAATATTCAGTTGTTTTACTATCATTTGTTGAAGAGATCATTTTTGCTCCATTGTCTTATCTTTGTCCCTTTGTTAAAGATCAGTTGACTATATTTATATAGTTTATTTCTGGGTTTTCTGTTCTTTTCCACTGATTAACTTGTCTACTCTTTTTCCCGGTGCCACATGTCTTGGTTACTGTAGCTTTGTAGTGATCTTTGAAGTCAAATAGTGTCCGCTCTCCACCTTTGCTTTTCTATTTCAACATTGTGCTGGCTAGTCTGGGTATTCTGCCTCTCCATGTAAACTGTAGAATTTGTCTGTGTCCATAAAATAACTTGCTTGGGTTTTGAGTGGGATTACACTGAATCTATAGATCAATTTGGGAACAACTTGACATTTTGACAAAATTGACTCTTCCTATTTACAAACCTCAAATATCTATTCATTTATTTAGTTCTTTGATTTCTTTCATCAGAATTTTATAGTTTTCCTTACATATACACTATATACATTTTGTTATATTTATATTTAAGTATCTCATTTTTGAGGGTGTTAATATAAATGGTACTGTGTTTTTAATTTCAAATTCTACTTGTTCATTGTTGATATACAGGAAAGCAACTGACTTTTTATATTAACTTTGTATCCTGAGAGAGAGAGAGAGAGAGAGATGTCTTTTCGATTTTCTACATACTAAGTCATGTTATTTGTGAACAAAGACAGTTTTATTCTTTATTCCAATCTGTATGTGTTTCATTTCTTTTTCTTGCCTATTGCATTAGCAAGGACTTCCAGCACAATGTTGAAAAGGAGTAGTGAGAGAAGACATCCTTGCCTTGTATCTGGTCTTAGAGAGAAAGCTTTGAGTTTCTCACCAGTGAGTGTGATGTTAGCTGTAGGGTTTTTGTTAATTGTTTATATCAAGTTGAAAAAACCTTGATCTATTAGTAGTTTACTGAGAGTTTTTATTGTGAGTAGATGTTGAATTTTGCCAAATGATTTGTCTGAATCTATTGATATGATCATGTAATTTTTCTTCTGTCATCTATTAAAGTGAAGGACTACATGAACTGATTTTCAAAAGTTGAAATAGCCTTGTATACCTAAGGTAAGTCCCACTCAGTGTTGTATAGTATTCTTGTTACATATCATTGGATTTGATTTGCTAATATTTTGTTGAGGATTTTAAATCTATACTTATAAGAGATATTGATTGGTAGTTTTTGTTCTTTTAATGTCTTTGTCTGATTTTGGCATTAGGGTAAGGCTAGCCCCATGGATTAAGTTAGGACATATTTTCTCTGCTTCTATCCTCTGAAGAGATTGTAGGAATTGATATAGAGAATTACCTTGGAGATATCATGGATTCAGTTTCATACCACCTCAATAAAGTGAGCTATAATCTTTTGCTGATGGAGAATCTTGCCTTTAATTTGTAAACCCCCCCCCCACACACACATCTGTGAAGTACAATAAAGCGGAACAGAGAGTAAAACAAGGTAGGCCTGTAATTTCTCCCTTAAGTCACTCAGTTTTTTAAATGTATTAACCTTTTTCTTATTTGATCATGAGAATCATCAGGGGCATGTGTTGAAAATTCAGGTTTCCACAGGGTACTCTACTGAATGAGATTATCCAAGGTAAGTATCCTAGTAGTTTGTAATGTTAACAAGCATCCCGAGGTGATTTTAAAAGTCTGACAAATTTGCAAAGCAGTGCTTAGGAGCCAAAGTCATGGACATAAGGCCTACATGTGGAGAGAAGTTCTTTTGGGTGGATGCCTTACCCCAAGGTGACCCTCCCACTCTCACTGATCATCCAACATAAACTATTGATCATACTAGGTTTATCCTCAAATTCATAGAGCGTTAATGAAAAGCAAATCAGTTTCAAAATGCATCTTCTACTGGTTCTCATCTTTATTTTTAAAAAACTGCATTCAAATTATTCCATTGTTACTATAGTCACCCTCTTTAGCTAGAAAGAGAAAGTTAAATTAATTTTATAAGATTAATGAAAGACCTTATTTTAAGCCACCGCACATTGCTAATTAACATCGTATGCCACATGAAGTCCAGCCACAATAGATCATTTATGTAACAATGGAAAGGCCAATTACATTTCTTTTCTAGGGTGGAGAACAAAGGACTGATTGATACTATTGACTGTGACTGAGTACCTTCATTTGAATTTGTATATTTATTCAAGAAAAAGAGCTACACTATCTGTGAAATCTCAACTTTTCTCTTTAAACTAGCAATATTAGTGCCATAAAATAGGTTTCAGAAAACTAAATGTGGTCTATAAAGTCAAAACTACACCTTATTCAAATTTTTACTTTGCCTCCATTTTCTATGTGACTTTGGGCTGTTTCTTAATTTCTCAGAGCTTCCATTTGTTCATGCTTATAAAGGGTTATGAACACTTCCTTATATGGAATATAAATGAGTAAAATATAATAAATGAATTGGATTGTTCTCCATTTTCATTCTCTTCTGTCATGTGGTCTTGCAATGCATAAGATTTTGTGACATATATTTCCTAATCATTGACCCAGGCTTTATTATGTAGATAGTTTTGGTGGATAGAATGAGGGCATGTAACTGAACTCAAGTCTGGCTACTGCCGCTTCAAAAGCCAACAGTCGAAAGGCAGTTGCTGATATAAAAGAAAGTGGCTTATTTGTGGTTTTTGGCAATCTGGAAAATGGGAGACTTGTGTCTCAAAGCCCATCTCCACATCTCAGTGGAGGCAGAAGTTTTCATAAGGAGGGAGAGGGGAACAGAACAAAGAGATCAAGAGAGGGGATTGAAAAGTTCTCTGCATGCAGTTGAGCACAGTCTGTTCTGATAACATAAGTGATGGTCCAGTGTGCATCATCTTGATTTAGGCATCCTGGCTTCATCCTGGTTTCAAGTCACCCTGGATCCATCCATGGATGAAAGTCAGCAAATCTCCTGTAGCTGGGATGCCTGAAGGTCAGAGTCTGTATCTTTTGAAGTTAGTTCCTATGATTCTTATACAAACGTGCTGTTTATCTACAAGCTACACACTAATCAGAGTCAGCACTTACAGAAATAATGTCAAAGAATGGTGGAGTGGGTTAGAATTTCCCACTGCTACAATTTTCCACAGTTACAAACAGATGTGGCAGAGTATTTGTTTCAACTTAAGGCCCTAAGAGATCTTAGAGCTCATTCTTTTATTCCTTTGACTTGTCATTAAAAAAAAAAAGGCTCTTGCTCTGGGAAGCCATTATCCCTTTAGTTTAGAATGGTCTAGAATAAATATATTTGAGAAAGACTTGGTAATCCAAACTTCAATCCCAAGCAGGGATGAACCAGTCAATTTACAGACCAATTGGCAAAAAAAGTAAATATACATAAGTCATTGACTCAGGGGCAGTTTGGTATGCAACATTACTATAGTAGCAAAAGCTGATCATGTAATACTCCTGATGTAATACAAACACATAAGCATTAAATGTCCCCTTAAATATTTTGTCATTTTGTATTGTTTGAATTGAAAATATAAAAATATTTAGAGGAGGAATAAATATACATAATCAATAATGTGTCTAGTTTTACTGGATTGAAGATAGACAAAACATGAAAATGTATATGAGTATACACAAATTAAGAGCATATATGAAGCAGATGGGATATTAGGGGCTTTAAAAGAAGAATTTAGGATAGAATTAATATAGAAACTGTACATAAAGACAAATAAAGAAAAATCTAAAGGAGGCAAAAGAAGCAATTTTTTTAGGATTATAGATATTTTTACTTACTTTATTGTTATACCCTAAATAAATTTTGAAATAATATTATTATGTTTATAATAAAAAGTTATAACTGAGTATTTCAATAATAAAAATAATAGGGATAATTTCCTTTAACATTACACATTTCTCTTCTAAATTTTTATTTAGACATTTTTATTATAGAAATTTTCAAACATAAACACAAGTGGAGACAATAGTATTATGAACCCAAGTTACCAATTCCATTATCCATGATGGAGAAGCAATTCTTTAAACATTAGAAAATAAAATTTAGTTTGGGAAATGTTTTAACTAGATTTTGCTTATTTTCTAAGGTGCCATGGTAGCATGAATAATTTAAAGATGGGAGTTTTTAAGCTCCCTGGGAAGATAAGACCTATAGGCATGTAAGTGAACACTGTGTGTGGTACACAGTAAGCGCAGCAGCGAACGAGAGAATATGCACAGCGCACCTAGCCAGGGTCTAGCACAGAGTAAATGTTCAGTGCATTTTGGCTGCTTTTCTCCAGTCTTGACACAGAAATGTTGATGGTTTCTTCCCCAATGAAGGATGAAGTTCTTTTTTTTCCATTTGATTGTGGTTCCTTCAAGATAGAATCAGTATTTTACTATTCTTTGTGTCTTCAGCACTTCATATGAAAGACAAGCATGTATAGAAAGCACTCTTTAAAAAAAAAGAATATAAGGTGAAGAGGAAGATCAAAAGTCTCTAACCTATTTCTTGAATTCATCAACTGCAATTACTTGCCATGTAAGATTTTTTAAAACTTCACTTACTTAAATTAATTTATCACTAAGGGTAGTTTATGCTTCCTTATAACTTTGTTTTTGATACTTGCTAACTAACTGCTGGAAATATCTGGTGCCTGATAGTGTGCTTCACCTTGTCAAATTAAAAAACAAACAAACTGTTAATCATGGGGAAAAGTCTGATTTATTTTCTTGACTGGTTTACTTGTTTTCCATGGACATAAAGGAACCTAGTGAGTTTGGTTTTCTTTAGTTTTGTGAAATTCTAAAATAGAAGACAAAGACATCAGGACTACAAAACACCATGCAGAACATAGATTATGAACCATCAGAGGACAGGAGAAAGAATAAGGAACTGCCTCTTTTCTCAAAGCAATTATAGTCTAAGAATGGGGATTGTTAGAACAGACAAAGACTGAGACACAGAAAATTGAAGGAAAGGACATAAATGACTTTCAGGTACAAAAAGCATAGTGGATTCAAAGGTCTCAGAGAAGCCATGTGCCTGAAACCAAATAAAGCCAGGGATAGAAAGGAATTTACTTAAAATAATTTCTTAGTTCATAACTCAGAAATTTGACCAGAGTCAAGTTTAAAACTTCAGTCTAGAATATGTACTATCTTAATGGAAGTTTCAGAGAGTCTGCAGAATAAACACAGGAGAGAGCATTTTCTGCATACTTTAGCAGCCAAATGGGATATTAACCTGATGTGTTAATGAGTTCTTTAGAAGTTCTCCTGAGCATAGCTACAGTATTAGAATATAGAAGACATTCATCTCAACACCCTCTGTCCTGGAGCCTAGTGTTTGGAATTGCTCAAGTTTTTAATCTGAGCAGGTAGAGGGAAAGTACAAGGGTTTCTGGAATCATGGGTGTATCAGCCTGGAGGCTGCCTGCCTGAGGAATGACTGCTGCCTGGATGTATGCAGTGATTAGATTAATGTGAAGATGCCTTAATATTGAAACAAATTAGTTTAAACATTCCTTATGATTTTCCTTTAAATATCATTCTTCTTAAATTCAGTTGCTTATCTTTATCTCCTTATTTAGAATTTTTCACTTCGGATAATAAAAAATAAAACTGTATTTTAAGAACTATAGATATGATAGCCAAATAGACATTAAGCATATTATAAGACAGATTTTTATGTATGTCAAAACCCATTTACTTTTCATATCCACAAAGAACACAAGAAAATAGGAATATAAGAGGTTAACGTAAAAATGAATTTTATAATGACAGAAAGCCTGTATATATTCTTTATCTAAATTTAATTTTCTTGTCCTGTTTCTTTCTGCTTAGGTCTAAGTGGACTACAGAAGTAGCCTTAATGAGAAATTCTTTCTTTTGAAACTAAAATAACAACCTCTACTCAACTGTACTTAAACAGTGTATGCTGGATTCAGCTCATACGTGTTCACAGGATTTTATAAACTGGCTGTTAATCATAGTCATTATTTAAAATTAAATTATATCTCCTTAACTGTGGTGGCTCAGTAGGTTGGGCACCGTCTTGCAAACCAATGTGTCACCAGTTCAATTCCTGGTCAGGTCACATGCCTGGGTTGCCGGCCAGGTCCCCAGTTGTGGGTATGTGGGAGGCAACAGATTGACGTTTATCTCCCTCTTTTTCTCCTTCAATGCTTCTCTCTAAAATAAATGAAATATTTTAAAAAATAAAAATTAAAAAATTAAATTATATACAGTTAACATTATATACTTTATACTAAAAACAAAGGTAATAAATACTGAAACTTTATCATTTTCAAGTTATCTTAATGACTTCTTGAGATTATTAACATCTTTGAAAGTAGAAATGCTATTGAATGGTGTGCTGCTACTATATATATCTTTCCAGTTCTGAATTCAATGATATCATGGTAGTAGCTGGAAGCCAGCCATGGTGAACGTACTTACAACTTGGAAATCAACAAATAAGGTTTGATTTATTGTTTGGTTGATTTTTTTCAGACTTAAGAAAAGTGAGGAAGCAAATGATAATAATAAAGATTAAACTTAAAAGTATGCCATGTCTAGTGGTGAAGTTGAAAGAGGCTAGAATTTGTACAAAGTAAGATAATCACACATTACATATCACATTTAATGACAACAAAATTATAGGGAAAATAATTTAGGATTAGCATGCAATTCCATTTGTTAAATCATGGTTGAATTGTACCATAGGCTGGTTATGGGTAAAAGGCTTTGGAAAAAATTAATAAAAGCATCTATAAGAACCAACTGGCTACTAGAATTTATAATAAATAGTATTTTATACATTATTAATTTTCGTAAATTTAAAGTCAGAGAATCTTAAAGGCAGCAAGAGAGAAACAGCTAGTAATATACAACAGAGTTCTGATAAGGCTATCAGCTGATTTCTCAACCAACACACTACAAGCCAGAAGGGAATGGCACAAAATGTTCTAAGTAATGAAAAGCAAAGACCTGCAACTAAGACTACTCTACCTAGCAAGGCTCTAATTTAAAATGGATGGTGAAATAAGGAGCTTCACAGACCAAAAAAAGGCTAAAAGAGTACATCTCCACCAAATCAGCATTGAAAGAGATGCTAAAGAGACTGCTTTAAGAAGATGAAGGAAAAGAGAGAGAGAGAGAGGAACACAGGCACAAAGGGATAAATCATCAATGAATAAATACCTATCAATAATAGCCTTAAATGTAAATGTAATGGATTAAAAGATCCAATCAAAAGACATAGGATAACTGAATGAATAAGAAAACACAACCCACGTATATGCTGCCAACAAGAGACCTACCTCAGAACAAAAGATCTCCAGGCTGAAACTGAAGGGATAGAAAAAAATATTCCAAGCAAATGGACATGGAAAAAAAGGCAGGGGTAACAATACTTACATCAGACAAAATAGACTTCAAAACAAAGGACATAACAAGAGACAAAGAAGGTAACTACATAATTGTCCAATAAGAGAATATAACCCTGGTAAAGATATAAGCACCCAACATAGGAGCACCTAAATATATAAGAAAAATCTTGGAGGACTTTAAGGCAATTGACAACAATACAGTCATTATAGAGGATTCTAACACCCCACTGTCAACAATGGATAGATTATCCAAATAAAAATTCAACAAGGATATTGTGGCATTGAACAAAACCCTAGATCAAATGGTCTTAATTGCTATTTACAGAGCATTTCACTCCAAAGAAGCAAAATACACATTCTTTTCAAATGCACATGGAACATTTTCAAAGATAGACCACCTGATAGGACACAAAACAAGCCTCAACAAGTTCAAGAAAATTGAAGTCATATCAAGCATCTTCTCAGATCACAATGGCATGAAACTAGAAACCAACCTTAAGGAAAAACTCAAAAATGGTCAAATTCATGGAGACTGAATAACATGTTATTAAACAATGAATTGGTTAACAATGAAATCAAGGAGGAGATCAAAAAGTTCCTGGAAACAAATGAAAATGAACTCACAACAGCTCAAAACCTATGGGACACAGCTAAGGCAGTCCTGTGGTCCCAAAGGAAACTCAATGGCAATACAGGCCTACCTAAAGAAGATAGAAAAATCTCAAATAAACAACCTAACCCTACATCTCAAGAACTAGAGTAACAAAAACAAAGTCCAGAGTAAGAAGGAGGAAGGAAATAATCAAGCTCAGAGCAGAATTAAATGACATAGAAAATAAAAGAACAATTCAAAGGATAGTGAATCCAGGAGCTGGTTCTTTGAAAAGATAAACAAAATTGACAAACCTTTAACCAGATTCATCAAGAAGAAAAGAGAGAGGACCCAAATAAATAAAATCAGAAATGAAATAGAAATAACAACTGATACCACAGAAATACAAAGGATTGTAAGAAATTACTATGAATAACTATATGCCAAGAAATTATACAACCCAGGCAAAACAGATAAATTTCTAGGAACATAATATTCCAAAACTGAATCAAGAAGAAGCAGAAAGCCTGAATAGACCAATAGCAACTAGCAAAATCAAAGCAGTAATCAAAAAACTCCCAGCACACAAAAGCCCTGTACTGGATGGCTCACAGGTGAATTTTACCAAACATTCAAAGAAGAACTAATTCCTATTCTTCTCAAACTATTCCATAAAATTCAAGAAGAGGGAAGACTCCCAAATTGCATGCTATATATATTTTTATATCAGTAAAACTCAGATAAAAATTTTGGATGTATGTATATCCTGAGTACTGCTTATTAAACATTTACCATAACACCACTCCAAAAGATTATGTGAAAGAAAAATAAAATTATACTCCCACTGAAAGTGCTGAGTATTTGAATAGTCTACTTTTTTACCAAGTTATTATTTAGCTGGGGAAATTTTTTAACATTTTTGGTATTGGGAAAAATAAGTCATAAGAGACGAAAACATCTGTGGATTTAAAATAGCTTATAAAAATCACTGAACCAGTGACCCTTCCCAACTGAGTTTAGTTCTTACCTAAGTGACACAGTCAGCTCAAGTGTGAATGGATTATAAATTAGATTCAGTACAAGTTTTTGTTTTTTTAATCTCTAGTATTTGGAGTATTGTCTTTCTTATGAAACATGGCTTTATTTTAAAGGTTTTGAATTTTAACCCCCCCAGAGTTTGAGTCAAAGCTTTTAGGCTTAGGATGGGATTTAGAAGGATAACAGGCCTCCCTTTCATCCATTGGAGGGATGTGGGAAAATCTGACATTCTGCTTTCAGAGAAAAAAAAAAAAATTATTGAAGCCAAAACGTGGTGCACAATAGACTGATTCTTTTAGGCAAGGTAATCAATATGGAACTAAAGTATCCATGTTATTTCTTTATTAGCATTGATAAGAATAAGGTGTAATATCTGGTCTACATCTGACACTGAACAAGAATGTTTATTGACCTGTCAACATAAAAGTGTATATTAATTTGGGGGACTAACTATTCTTGGCATGATTAAACTTTGAGATTTTTTTAATTATTTTTTTTGAGTTAATTTAATCTGTTGTGCTGATTGTCTATTGATAAATAAAAAGTCATTCCAAAATTTAGTGGTGTAAAAAATGTTCTCTTATGTCTCACAATTCTGTGTTCTGGCTATGGAATGCTTATGCTGCTCTCGTCTGGCACTGCTCAGAGGGGCCCGTGAGTTTGGAGCTGGAGGGCCTCGGGTGTCCTCATCTACTCTATATCTGAGATACCTGACAGCTGGGATGTTTCTCTCCAGAGGATCTCATTATTCTGTGGTCCAGCCTGAGTTATTTTTCATGGTGGCAGAATCTGGTCTCAAGAGTTAAAGGGGAAGCTGTCAGACAGACCTTTTGTGGCATAGGCTTAGAATTGGCATAGCATTATTTTTATCACATTTCTTTTTGGTCAATGAAGCCATAAGTTCAGTATAGATACAAAGGTAGAGAATATGGATGTCTCCTCTTGATGGGAAGGACTGCAAGGTTGCATTACAAGTGTTCATGAAAAAGATTATTATCACTCTCAGCAAACAATCAACCTCACTCACATCCCCTGGAAAATCTATAAAGGTTATTTGATAATATTCTTTTATTTGTGAGTTTCTAGTAATTAAATCAGCCACCTTACAAATGTTGCCTAAGAGCAAATTAAATAATATAATTTTCAATCAGCAAAATATCTGGCATGTTAAAGATGAATAGTTCTGGCTAGTAGACAGTTAAGATCCAATGGTCATTCTGATAGAGTGCACAAGGCACATTTCAATTGCTTTCAAGTGTCTGGCACTGCTGATTATATAAGGCCAGGAGCTGAGTACCTGACAGACCGGAATGTCCTTTCTGCCCAAACCAGTTAGGTATGTCTATATTTGGAATTCACCTACCATTACTTTCTTCTTTGAAAGCCAATTCCCTGACCTTTAATAAGAGGAAAGTAAAATACAATGTCATTGCATCAGCTTAAACATATTTTGAATATTTTCTTAAAAAATAAAAACAGTGAAAGAGAAAGTTGGAGGTTGGCAGAATTTTGAGGCATGTGGTTGTGGTGAGAGTTGGCATGGAGTCATTTTGTTTTTAGAACTAAATTCTTCTTCCTGATACTCTTTAAATGCAATGCCCTGGGTCCCACTCCTGAGGGGTACAGGGAAATCAAGACCACTGAGGCAGAATGCTGTGGTGGTTGTGACAGGGGACAGAGAAGAAAACTGGCATTTTTTTTTTCTGGGATAGAGGCAGTGATGAATAGGAAATAGGGAAAATGATCATTGGATTCAGCTGCAGTGTCTTCTCAACCCTCAACTAAGGTGCGGAGGACATTGCTACCCAGAGGAGTTTGACGCTGCAATTCACATGTGCACAGGAGGGTTTTATTTCAGGGCGTCGACCTAGGTTTTGAGGTCAGACACCTGCCTTAGATGACTAGTTCTACCTGCTATGGGATATTGAGCAGATTATTTGAATTCTTCTGGTCTAAAGATAATAATAATAATATGTACCTCGAGTTATTAGGATGAAGTGAGATACTTTTAGCAACTAGTACAGTTGGTTTCATGGAGTTCTAAATAGTCGGAAAGTACAATTATTATTAGCTGTAATTAGAGAGTAAAGTGAGAAAACCCATAATTTTTTAGAACTGATAAAGACAAAAATAGTCCCAAATGAAAGTATTAAAATGGGCTTATGAGGTATTATACATATGAGCATCCTTATGTGTGTTTTTCAAATTTGTATTTATTTTTATTATAATTCTTTATCTATCCAATTTGTATTGCTTAGTAGCATTAAGTTAACAAAAAGGAAAATATAAAATTATTGTACTCTTCGAATTTTGAATATCACAATTAACCTCCTTGAAAGGTTATTTCTGTATTGGCCAGCCATCTACTATAAGGGGGGAGTGAAGGTTAAATACACTTTTCACTTGATTTTAATTCCATTCATTTCTTAGTAAGAGATTTGTTCACTTCTTTTTCTCAAGTACTCTTTCAGCTCTTCTCTAACTGTCCAGGGTAGGATCCTCTCGCTGCTGCTTTTTCTTAGTTTTATAAAGCATAAAGAGTTTTTTCTAGATCCCTTCCACATCACCTCACTGTTAGCTTGTTAGGTGATGGGAATAGGTTTTGGGCTTGAAGTGGAGTTTTGAGTCAACCCAATTTTCCATCTGAAATTATAGACCAGTTCCTCACCTCTGCCCTCAATCTTTAACATCTAATGACATAAGTCAAAATGCATGCAAGAGAGGGATCTGCTAGAAGGAAATTTAGGGATATTCCTCAGGGAGAAACAGTGAGATGACGTCAACGTGGTGCCTGGCCAAGGACCATCAGCTGCTTCTTATTAAGAAGGGTCTAAAGCAAAAGCTGAGAGGCTTGCTGTCATGAAAGAATGTGTAGTGTTTTGGCAGGCATATGCTTGGAACTTATGTTCATACGTCCACATAGAACTGGGGACGCTGATACTCCCCTCAGTCCTGTGTTGAAGTATGTGGGACAAAGAAGGGTTATTTTAGCTATACAGTGCTGCAAAGCAAACCGTCCCAAAATAGCAGCTTAAACCAATGACATTTCTTTTGCTCACATTTGTGCACTTTCGGAAGGGTTTGGTAGGAATAATTCATTGCTGCTCAACTAGGTGTCAGCTGGGGTATCTCCGAAGCTGGGGGTCGGAATGGTCTGTAGGTCTCTCTTTTCCCACATCTAACAATTTATGCTGGTGTAGGCTGTAAGCTTAGCTAGGGCTGCTGGTGGAAGCACGTGGCTTCTCCTTGTGCCTTGGGCTTCCTCACAAGATGGTGGCTGGGCTCCAAGTACCAGGGTCCTAAATGGGAGAGTTGTGTGACAGCTGTATCCTTTCAGTGTTCTAATCTTGAAGTCACATAGCATCAACTTCTGCCTTACTCTATTGTTTGCAACAGCTATAAGATGCCCAGGTTCAAGCGGAGGGAAAGGAGAATTTACTTCTCAATGCGGGAGTGGCAAACCCTGCAAGAACACTTGGGACCAAAAGTCATGCAGTGGACAATTTTGGAAAATGCAATTTTCCATAAAGACTCATGATGTTGTAGAAGTACATTTGGTTGAAGCACTATCAGAAGTCCTAAAGGAACATTAGTAGTTCAGGTTTCTCATGCAGTATCCAGGCCCTAGTCCTAGTGGTGAAGTGTGCTCTTCTCCTGGCTTTTTGAGAGAAGATATCACAGGGGAGCCTGATTAAACAAACAAATAAACAACAACAACAACAAACAGAAAATAAATGATGCTAGTCTTATATCTAGCACCCCAGGAAACCCTGAAGTTTTTGAGGCAGTTATACAAGTAACAGTTATCAGCCATAGGAATGTGTACATCAATACTAATGTGAATTCATTGTGCAACAGGCTGGTCAGGCTGGAACAATGCAGGCTGATGAGAACATCCAACAATCACCGCCAGTGACTTGGGTCTGGTATGGTTTTACACCAACAATTTTGTTTCTCAGTATGAAATTATTTTCTTCTCTCTGAATCCATCTTCAAACTGGGTCTTTCTTCAAATTGAAAACAAAGATTATCAAATCATTTTAGAATCAATAAACAGTTGTCTTCGGTACCATGATTTTATAGAAATTCGTATATAACCCATTACATCTCTTATTTGAACAACTGGTTTATGTTATAACTGCATTCTCTTCTTGTCTCTTGTCTGTTTGTGCAGACATTAGATCTCCCTTTAACCAGTTCACTTCTCCAAAGAGATTCAAAGAAATTGGACTAATTTATGCTGGTATGACTATTGGTAGAACTTGAATTTCAAGTGCTTTTATTTTTGCTAAAATCCCAAAAAACTGAATCCAAGTGATAACTTTCACTGTTCTTGACTGATTTCCTCCACTTACCTAAAGCAGAGTCATTGGCAGATTTGGCAGTCAGACCATAGCTCTAGTAAATCATCTCCCAGGTTCCCTCCTCTTCATTTAACCTGCTGTATTGAACAACGCCAAACCAAGGCCAGACCTGTGGGTGTCAAATTATTAACTTTCCTCTCAGCCACGGCTGTTCACTAAGGCTGCTTCTAGGGCTTTTCGCAAGCAACCTTTGGCAGAATTCTGCCCTTTGCTCTTCAGTGACTTCTTTCCCTTAATGCTCTGTTACAAGGAAATTTTCAAAAAGTTCTTTGAAATATCTGAGAAAATTATACTTCCTGGATCACTTGCATAGTGTGCTATAATTAGATCTTATTTAAAATAGGAGGAATTTTTTTATTGTTGCTCAAGCACAGTTGTCCTTTTATTGTTATTCAAATAGGAGGAATTCAATAGATTAGAGACACACCCTTTCTTTGAATGGTGTTTTTGGCTCTGTAAATTTTGTACTATAGGCATACTGGTGTGCCTTTAATTATTTTCTCAATCAATTTACCCAGTAATGAAAATTAGTTTTGTCAGGATATAGTTTCTTAAATTTCCTTTAGAAGCTCTCATATTTTATTATATGTGCCATATTAATGGCAGTTTTCAGAAACATTGATTGTGGATTTGAATTACAAAACATATAATGTGATCTCCCTGACATAGAAATTTATCATAAAGCCTAGAAATACATATGTTCATTTATTGCTGTGTTCCTGTTGGCCTAAGTTGCTTCATGTTTAGCATATTTCAATTTATTAGGTATGAAGGTTAATTTTATGTGTCAGGTTTACTGAGTCATAGAATGCCTTGATATTTGGTCAAAAATAATTCTGGGTGTTTCTTTGATGGTGTTTTTGGATGAGGTTAGCATTTTAGTGGGTAGACTTAGTCAAGCAGACTAACCTCCATGATGTGAGTGGGTCCCAACCAATCAGGTGAAAGCTTGAATAGAATAAAAATGCTGACCCTCCTTGGAGTAAGAGAAAATCCTTTCTGCCTAACAGCTTTTGAACTGGGGCATTGGCTTTCTTCATGCCTTCAGACTCGAATTGAAATATCATCTCTTCATGGGTCTTGAGCCTGCCTGCCTTTGGACCAGAACTACAAAATTCTAGGCCTGGTTCTTGGGCTTTTGGACTCAAACTGGAACTAAACCATCAGCTCTCTTGAGTGTTTGGCTTGCTGACCCACTCTGCAGATCTTGGGGCTTGCTTGCCTCCATAATTGTGTTAGCCAATTTTTTCTAATAAATTAATAAGCAGGATTATATATACATCCTATTAGTTCTGTTTCTCCAAGGAACCCTGACTAACACACTAGGGCAGAGATCTCTAATCTTTTGGAATCAGGGACCGGTTTCGTGGAAGACAATTTTTCCATGAAATAGGGGACTAGGGATGGTTTCGGGATGATTCAAGCACATTACATTCAACCTTACCTCCTGCTGTGTGGCCTGGTTCCTAACAGGTTCAGACTGGTACAGGTCCATGGCAGGAGGTTGGGGATCACTGCATTAAGGAACCTTACAGCTGAAACTACAGTTGTAAAAAGAAAAATCTCATTTATCCTTCACAACAAACTTTTGATACATATACAGTTTAAGAGATAACAAGATTAAGCTGAAAGAGGTTAAACAGATCTTTTAAGATAATACTGATATCACCACCCCACCACCACCTACCACCCCATCCCCCCAAAAAAAACTACAAAAAAAAAGAGATAATACTGATAGCAAAAGGTGGGCTTAGGATTCAAAGTACGGCAATTCAAAAACTATAATTCTCCCCACTGAGATAGCACTCATTTGGGGAAGAAGTAGCGGGTCGACCATCACTGCTGACCATCGGCAGCACGTCTCACCTGCAACAGGTGAGGGAATCACAGGGGCCCTCCTGGGGGGTACAGTGCGGGGTGCATCATGGACTACATCAGATCGAATCCAAACTGAATCAGGTAGTCTATACCTGCTGCCCAGTACCTTTTTAAGTAATAGAAAGATAATACTAAATCCAACATTGCAGTATAAAAGATGAATGTAAGCAGGGACTCGGGAGAGCTTTATCCACAAAACTTGTAGGGATCTACAAGTTTTTATGTAGCTGAGTGTATTAACCATCCATGGCCACTTTTTCAGGGTGCCTCTCATTAATGAAAAGGAAAGAGGGTGGATGGCTGTACCTGGCACAAGGATACCAAGTTGACCAGGAAAAGGGCCCAGGGACCATGGCAACTCTGCATGCCTTGTTCAGTGTCATCCAGGAGTGAGAAGGGCACCTGGAAGCAAAAGAGACTAACCGTACCCAGACCAAAAGACTAACTCAATTACACAGACAAGTGTGACTGATAGGGAAGGCAGTGCCCAGATCCTGTCTTTCAGGAAAGGGAGAAGGGGGAAATGGAGCAATGTCTCAGACCCTGCCTCAGGTACATCCATGCTTCTACCTTTCTCATCTCCTCACTACTGGGGCCACAGATGGGCCCTGCTGCCAGTAGCTCTGACTGAGTCCTGAAGCTGCTCTCCTCAGCCAGGCGTTTCTGCCCCACCCTGGAATGCTTTAGGACTATTTTCTAGTACTGAGCCTAGGACCAGGTAGCACAGTTGATAGCTGAGTCACAGGGCTATCTACTGTGCTTGTCCCAAATACCTCCCCTCTCTCCAACTCTCTTCCTCAGATCATCGTCTTTCTCTGTTTTCCACAGTAGCTCTGGCTGCAGAACTAGCTTTGGACCTTTCCTCCTAGTTACTACATTACTGCAGCTCTGACCAGCCCCACCTCACTTTCCATTGCACCTTGAATTTGGGGAATCAACCTGCCTCTCAGTTGATTCTAGACCAGGGACATGGGCCTGATCTGGGGTCTCAGGAGCTGTACATGCAGGAGGAAAGGGTAATGATCAGTATAGGTAGGGACCAAAGGGGATTGGATCTACTCTCTGGTGGAGTTTGGGCTGAATTGGAAACTAGGGTGGGTTCCTGATTTCGTCAGAGGGGTCAGGATTATACTATCAGAGACTCAAAACAGAACAGGTGATAGCACAGGTCTGGTAGACTGGAGACCACCGAAGGCCTCGTGGAAGGCAGCAGAGAGCTCTGCCTTTTGTTGGGGTGAACTGTTGTGGCATATCCTTGGATCATACAGGTTAAATCTGTGCTTCCCCTTTCTCTAGCTGGGTGACCTTTGGTTAATTATATAGTTCCTCTGAGTTTCCGTTTGCTTGTAAAGTGGCAGTGATAACGTTTGATCATAGTCTATATGAGAGTTACAGAGAGAGAAGATAAAGTGGCTAACAGACATGGCCTGCATAAGGGCTCATCGTGTGGTCATTTCCATACAGCTCTATCACGCATCGGTCACATAACTTAGGGAACATATGTCACACATTGAGGCTTTAGTGTCATGTCCAATGAATGAAGAGTTCACAGTGGATCATTGCTAAATCTTCAACTAACTCAAATATCCTAGAATCTACTAAGTTCCTACTTGGCAAAGACATCTTGCTTTTTAAAGATTATCTTGCGGCCATCCTGTGGCTCAAATCCAAACCCACAAATTAGATTAAAACCCATTGTAAAAACAAAACAAACAAACATATGATCTCACCTTTAACTGGAATATAATTAACAAAAGAAAAAAGCAAGAAAAACATAACCAGAGACATTGAAATTAAGAATAATCTAACAATAGCCAGAGGGGAGGGGGGGGACAATGGGGAGAAGGGTTTTCAGGAACCACTATAGAGGACACATGGACAGAACCAAGGGGGAGGAAGGAGGCAGGGAAGGGAGGTGGGTTTGGAGGGGGTGGGGGGAGGGGAGTGGAGAGGATGCACTCAACTGTAATTGAACAACAATGAAGTAATATAAAAAAACAAAACCCTCTTTAGCAACATTAAAGCCCATGTATATGTTTAAGTAACCTTGTTCCATTTGCTCTTCCTGCAGAGGGCTTTTCATTATTCTTTTTCATTAAAATAAAAAACCCTCTGGTTGAATTTCTAAATGTGGTTTTTATTGTTAGTTTTTTAGCCAGTTGTTAACCATTTTCAACCTCAAATTAAACTCTGTCCTCCAAAGCTGAATGCTCTGCTACCCCATGATGATGATAGAAAGGGTACTTAATATGCTAAATAATAATAATATAAAATCTAAATGTGTAGTGATCAGTAGCTGCTCAACAGGGTCTGTCATTTTCTTTCTTTATCAGTAATTTTTACTATAAAATTCTGCATTGAAAGGGGAGGGGTAAAATCCTACACAGCAAATGTCTGCAACTACAGGCTGTGGTAAATAGGGTATCTAATATCCAGAAAATGAATATGCAGCCTCCAGAGAAACATATGCAATGACGGGAAATGGATTCTCAGATTAGAAAGCTAATAACAAGGGCGAAAGAGAACTAATTTCCAAAAGAAAAGAATAGCTGTAGTTGATTTCCTCCCTACTGACAAACTGCACTTGGATATAGTTTTTCCTATTCTTTATTTCAAAAGCCAAGTCAAGGGTTTCCTGTTCCTTTCTGTTCCATAAACCAAGTCATTCAGATAAGCAGCCCTTTGCTCTATCAACTGATTACTTTCTGATTTGCTTTGATCTATTATTCAGGCATTAAATTCCAGCTTCATTGCACCCATGATGTAAAACCCAAATGTAATCACTGTTGCAAAAGGAGATAACATAACATTGCCGATTCGAAAGAGGCATTTCCTTTTGCTCAAGAGGTGTAGTATGTGATACATATACTGGCCATGTCATTCAGGCAATTGACCTTGCTGCAATGGCTTTTTTCTTTTTTTTTTTTGGCCAAAAAAATAACAACCATTGAAGAATCATGTTCTTGGAATTATAAGTTACATGCGATGCTATTTTCTATGCTATTATTATAAATTATGATACTCTTTTGTTCATGAAATAAAGTGGGTTTTTTTTGTTTTTTGTTTTTTGTTTTTTGTTTTTTAGTGTGGCTTATGGAATCAGTACTTCATAATCAAACCTTCACATATATTATCAACTTGCCTACAAAGTTACTTCTTTTTTGGTTGAACCACATCGAAAAATATTCCTGCATGGGTTATTGTTTTTTTCTGAACAAATAGAGTTTATAAATTAGAATTCCCTTACAATCTATTGCATTCCTCTCAGTCCATACATCCACAGACAAAAGAGCCATCAGTGAGAATGTTAAAAGCTGCCATGATTACTTTTACTTTCATCTTTGAAAACACTTCATTATCTATTTGGCTTTTTAAAAAAATTATTCTTCCAAAATCCAAAGCAAATAAGAGTTTGAACACCTCAAGTGATTTTATAAAGTAAAAATATTTTGACTACTGTTTTTTTAATTTATTTTTATCATTTCTCTTTTGTTTCCCTCTTCACATCTCTTTATGTGTAGACATGTGAACTATGTATATGCCCTTATTCTATGCTTCTGACTGGTTTTGAGCATGGGAGCGATGCTGCAAGACACCAATTCCAAAGCGTTTGGATGATCTCGATGAGCATTTCTCCTCCGGACACTGCCTAGACAGCTTTTATGAATCGATTCGCAGTAAGAGAGTCTTACTAGATTAGCTCTTCATTAAGCAATGCTTTAAGGTACATTACCCAAGCTCTATCATTTGGCCTTAGAAACTGTTGATCATCTGAGCTATCTTTTCTTGTGGTTCTTAAATAATTTGCTCTCTTCCATCTCTCTCCCTGCTACTCCCAGCTCCACATAACAACATTTTTTCTAAACTTAATCTAGTTTCTCGAAGTTATCAGAATAAAATTTCCATTTTTCTACTACATTATTTTACCTGGCAAGGCTCTGGAACACGGTGGCTTTTGGCCTCATTTTTCAGAGGTAGGGATTTGATAATAATTAACTCTCTTGATAACCAGAAGGCAATGAGGAATTTGAAGGCCATGGTACCAGTTGGACAAACTGGCCAGCAGCATTGTCGCTTGTTCTTTTGTGAAAGAAAAAGAATGATTGAATTGGATTCTGATCTGTTCTATGATGAAAGGGTTCCTGGGTTAAAAATTGATTGGAAGGACCTGGTGCAGCATGAATGAAACTGGATGTTGGTAGTCGCATGGGCGTTTTCCTGGCTGTTGGCTCCTAAGAACAGAATTATATGACTGCAAATAAGGAGGTGGTTGGTGTTTAAAGTCAATATTGCTATCACAAAAATTAATGAGTGATAAGATTGGTATATTATAGCTATGCCTGTCATTGATGAAACATGAACTAATTCAGTTGCTTTTCAAGTTCAAATCAAAGTGCTTTTTGAGTTGCCTTGTCTGCTTTCTTACTAGCAAGAGTCATCCTTCTAGTTGCTTGATTTTAAACACTTTAAACCAACTTCCTCATTCATAAAATGCAATTAAATATAGTTTCTGTCCTTTAGACTGTAATAGGATTAAATGAGATTATATAAGGGAATCAGGTGAGTTAATATATTTAAAATACTTTGATCAGTGCCTAATATACAGCAAGCACTCAGTACATACCACCCGTCACTGTCATCATTACCTTTGTAACCATCATCTAAGTCACCTAAGTCACCTTTGTCACCTAAGTCATCTGACACCCAATGAGTTTAATTTTAGAAAGAAATTGCTTCTCTAAACTTTAGTAATTGGACAGTGAGAGACTCATCAAGAATTGTACTTTTAATTTTCTTCCTCAGTTTAGTCGGCCTAGGAACGTGCTCACAGGTAAAAGCACTCTTGAACCCTCCTTCTAAGTAGAAGAGAAATACTATTAACTATGGTAGGGCTGTATGTTAAGAGAAAAGCTATCAGTATTCATTCATTTCCCCAAATTTTATTTTCCATTGACTTGTAAAAAGTAGAACAGTGGCATAACCTTCCCATATCCACTTGTTCCCACTTCCACATTCTAAAATTTTTTAGTATTCTTGAATATTTTTATTTGTATTAAATCAAAATCTCCTAATTGCATAGGAGATGTTTGTAAAAGCTCTTTGTAAGAGCTTATAAAGTATGGGCTACTGCAAAAATGCTTTTGATGGTGGCGCTTGCTTTGCTCCTATTTTGAACACTCTTTAAATGTTTCCAGTGCTCTGTTAAGGAAAGGTTCAGTGCATACTGCTGAAATGTATGAGATCACAGAACGTATTACTTCTCCCAATGGTAAGTACAGTGCATTGGAGTGTTGGAGCAGGGCTCGGATCTACCTAGCTCTGACAAGGGAAGGGACACTTCCTGGTTGCCAGCGGCAGAACATTCACTGTCCTGGGTATCTTACCCTCTATGAACTCATACAAATAAACAGAAAGAAGAGCTTACATTTATAAAGCATCCACTATGTGCAAGTTACTTTCCATAATAAAAACTCTAATTTATAGAATATTTTGTATATCTATCATATAATTGAACTTATTTAATTCTGAGATATGAAGTCTCTGACATAGCTACAGCTTTTCTTCCAGTTTTACAGATGAGGAACTGAAATCACAGAAATGTTACGCAACTTGTTTAGGTTACACAGCTAGGAAGAGGCAGAATTGGGATTCAAAGCAGGAAATCTGGCTTTTTACTACCTGCTGGTTAATTCCTACCACAACTGGCTATATGGATATCACTTTTTTCCCTAAAAACAAACAAACAAACAAACAACCCAAAGAGAATCTCGGAGAGTGAAGAGCAGCTTGTACTCGCCTCTTTGTTCCACCACACTCAGATAAAGTGTCACATCACACATATCAGTGTCTATTTCTTTGTCAAAGAGAAACAAAAAGTAGGTTTAGGTACAGTTATGCCCACCTGTGGTTGTTTGCCAGAGCCCTGCACAGTGTCCCAGGTGGAGTGAGCCCATGAAGACAAGAAGCAGAGCTCAGAAGTGTGAGGACCCAGGGAGGTCTCTGTCTCAAAGCGCATTTGACAAACACGTTTGTTATTCTCCCAGGACACCTGCTGGCTGATAGAAAGCTGGCTAAAGATTTAAAAGTGAGCTTAGCTGGATTTTTGAGGCCAAAATTCCTCCTGGGTTCATCTTCTCCATGCTGGTAGTCGAGGCAAGGTTAGCAACTTCCTCCCTCCCGACGGCTGTCACCTGAGGAAACTTTCTCTGTAGATGCTGCTGGTCATACTGAGACCAAGGTAGAATAGTGGGAAAAAGAGGACCAAAACAGGGGAGAGAGGAAGAGGGAATGAAAATGAAGTAACAGAGAGATGAAAGAGACTGAAAAAAGGAAGAAGTCCAGTGCTGGAGTTTGTCTACCCCTGCCGGAGAGAGAGAGAGGGCCTGCTGTGGACTCCAGGGTCTCCCGCTGCCCTGCTCCTTTTCCCCCCTCAGGAGGGGAGGTGAGAGAGCAGATTTCCTCCCCTCAGGACTCCTCAATCCTGTGCCAGCCACAAATTCATTTGAAAAATTAAATTACGTCTGAGGAGAAAGCACCCTCCAAAAGGCCCTGGAGGTCAGAACAATCAGGATTTAAATTAATTGGTTAATGGAAAAAACATTTCTGAGAACAATGCTGATAATTTGCTAAAACTAGGGTATGTTTGTAACTATTTGAAATGAATTGAATTGCTGGTTACAAGAATTAATGCTTGTAGAGAAATTGTGATTGAAATCCCCGAAGTTAAGTATTAATTCCTTAAAGCAATAGGTAATTAGTGAAGTATTATGCACTTACATTCAGCACTTAATTATATACTGTCTTAAACTGTTTCCCAGTTGTTGCATGTATGTTAGTCTTGTTTTCTTAAACTTGATCCTGAACTTCGTAAAAGCAAGTGCTGGTTTTTGTTCTTTCATTAGTGTCTTCCGCCACGCTCAGCACAGCCCTAAACACACACCGATACTCAAAAGTTGATGGACGCTGACTGGAATAAATCCAGGATCCTAGAAAAATTTGGCTCTTTGAAGGAAAATGTATTTAGTTACTTCAGCATGCCACAATCAGAGCCCACTTCTCAGGAGAGCCAAAAAAAGTGAACACATTATGTAGTTTGAGATTGTGTGTGTTAAATAGAGAATTTTAAAGGAGACATCCTTTTTTGAGTGAAAAGAAATTGCAGATGACTCCAGGTCAGGTGCTGGTTGCAGAGCAGCTGGATTTGGGTGTTGATTTACCTACATTTTACGAAGACTGAAAATAGGCATTAGGCCAGGAAGGGGATGAAGAGCATGGCTGCCCCATAGTCTCTGGGATGTCTTTATTTCTCAAAAGCTTTGGCTGTGATCTGTTTATTAAAAAGCAACTGAATAAAACAAGGCTTTACTACAATCCATTCATGAGTAACAATAATATTTACCACTACTTTTACTAAGTTGAAATTCATTTCTCCATTTCAGAGCTATTGAAATAATAACTTCTGCTTTAGGAACATTATCTCATATTTTCATATTTTCTGAGTAAGTCTTCCATTTAAAACACATTTAATGAATGCATCTTAACAACCGTTCTCTTTGAAAGAATACTTAAGATTAGTCTATGTCTCATGTATGTTCACTTTGATTTCTTTTGAAAGTGACTGTGGTGGCAGCTGGGTCCCAGGCTTCTGGGGGTCTTCGGCCCCCAGTGTGTCTGTTGGCATTGGAAATGGTGGGATCTGAAAAAACCACCTTTGTACAGAGACTCATAGGACACCTGCAAAACCAAGGCTCCCCACCTGATGTGGTCAATCAGAGTCCCCTGTGCATGAAATTCCCTTTGCTTCCAATATCACTATGAACTTTATCATCTGAATTCATCTAGAAACAATTTAAATCCTCAACTAAGCATATAGATATGAACTTGGGCCCAATGTTGGCATAGTGACCTCACTTAATCTCTTTGCTATCAGATTAAATGAAGTTTAATCAATGAAGTTTATTGAGAAGTCCCAAAATATGTCTAAATGTCTTGGCTGACACACCAGGGCAAACTGAAGTATTCACCTGGTAAGCTTCTGTGACAGTCATCACTGAGACCTGCATCTTGTACAAAACCAAGCTTCATGAATAAAACTGACATCACTGATCACAGCTCTGCAGTGGAATGGATGCAAGATTGAGGCTTTCCAAGATGTTTGGAATCAAGAGAGTACGTGTGTCAGTAACCTGGCTTGTTTATTGAGCTTGGTGTTAGATTAATTTTATAGCTCACTCAGAGCGGTAACTGTGTCTGTTGCTCTGGGTACAGGCTTAGATAAGCCCTTTGTGAGTCACCAGTGCTGTGCAAGAATATGAAAGGGAGTTTTGTCCTAAATATGAACGTCTGAAGAAATCAGTGGCCAGGCACAGAGCCAGCATCAGATAACCAGGTGAAAAACTAGATATACAAGTCTAGGAAGCACAGTGAGTCCCAAACAAAATGAACCCAAAGAGGCCCACACCAAGACACATCATAATTAAAATGTAAAAGGTTAAAGACAAAGAAAGAATATTAAAAGTAGCAAGAGAAGAGAAGTTAATTACTGCTTCCATGAGACTGTCAACTGATTTCTCAACAGAAACTTTTCAGGCCAGAAGGGAGTGGTAATAAATATTCAAAGTGATGAAAACCAAGAACCTACAACCAAAATTACTCTACCGAGAAAAGCTATCGTTTACAATCAAAGGACATATAAAGAACTTCCCAGACAAGAAAATGCCAAAGGAGTTCATCACCATCAAACCAGTACCACATGAAATGTTAAAGAGTCTTCTTTAAGAAGAAAATAATACATTAAATATATGAACAATAAAATGACAATAAATACATATCTATCAATAATCGAATCTAAAAAACAATAAACTAACAAGCAGAACAGAAATAGACTCATAGATACAGAGTCTGTTTTGATGGCTGTCAGATGGGAGGGGGGTTGGCAATATGGGTGAAAAGGGTGAAGGGATTAAGAAGTATAAATCGGTGGTTATGGAACGGTCATGGTGACGTGGAGTGCAGCATAGGGAATATAGTCATTGGTATTCTGGTAGCTAGATGTGGTTTCAGGTGGGTATGGGATTTACTGGGATGATCACTTGATACTGAAACTAGTATAATATTGCATGTGAACTATAATTGAAAAATAAAACTTATTAAAATGTAAATAAAATACTCAATATAAAAAAAAGAAAGAAAGAACCACTGGAGTGCCTTCAGAAAGACAGAAGCTCTGTAACCTTGGACACAGGAACTGCTACAGACAGCTTATCTCCTTTGAGGGAACTTCTGACTTGATGCTGACTTGGGAAACCTTAAATGAAGAGGATGAGGAAGTGGACAGTGGCACTGATGTTATTGAGCACAGAGAGGAAAGCCGTGAAGACCCAGGGTTCCAGAATTTTAGGCAAGGAACAACGGCAAAGTACTGGAAAAGAAACAACAAATAGTTTCTACAAGTCCAAAAGTTTGAAACTCTATGAAGGAACCACCCTCACCTCTGATTGGGTTACTATAAAGAACAATTTTGTTCAGAATAGCAAAGTTTCTCTTATTAGGAAAACCTGACTCTGATGAAACCAGGGATAGAAGACATTTGGGCCTGGGAGACAGATATTGATTCCCCTTGGCCTTTTTTTGGATTTTTGCAAAAGAAGATATTCTGAATGTTCTTTGATACTGATATTGGTTCAAGCACAAAACTGCATATTTTATCACTTGAACACAAGTACCTTTGCTGCTGATAGATGGAAGAGAGAGAGAACATATTGTTCACTTCAGATCTATTATTAGGCTGGGTCTATAACCTCTGTTTCCCTAGCATGTTGCACTTGACCCACGAGTTCCCCCTCCTTTCAGCAGAAAGGGAGAGGGGAAACAGGAGCTTGTGCAGAGTAGCAGTGGAGTCTCCTTGGCAACCAATCAATGTTGGCATGAAATGTGCCTCATGCTTGGTAGCTCATTACAGGACACCGGGTTTGCTGAAGTAAGTGGGAAAAGCATATCATTAATGAATAAGAGTCCTGATTTTGATGGTGATTAGGATAAAGAGTTTTTGATTTTAACTTTGTTGTAAGCCTGCTTGTTATAATTAAGAAAATTATATAATTACAAATAGATTCACTTCTATTCATCAGAGAGTTTTAAAGCCACATGTCCAAACCTGGCTCAGCAAGGAGGTTTCACCTGCACACATACTAGTAACCAGGTACAGAGCCAGGCCCTACTTGTATTGTACTTTGAACTTCATGCAAATTATCCTTGCTGATTTATTCAAAGGCCATGGACTTGGTCAGGTGTACGTTCCTTATGTAACAGTCATGGTAAGGGTTTACCCTGCCTCTGTTCTTCACAGTACCTTAAAATGCAGCACATTTCTCCTGAGGAATTTTATCCCTGCCTAATCTGCATTCTGTGGTCTCTGGACTAGAAGCATAAAAATCACCTGAGAGACCGGCTGGTGTGGCTTAGTGGATTGAGCGTGGGCTGGGAACCAGAGGGTCCTGGTTCGATTCCCAGTCGGGGCACATGCCTGGGTTGCGGGCGAGGTCCCTGATGAGGGCCATGTGAGAGGCAACCATACATTGTTCTTTCTCCCTCCCTTCTCCTCTCTCTGAAAATAAATAAATAAAATCTTTAAAAAAAAAAATAAATAAAAGCTCGCTTAAAAAAAAAAATCACCTGGGAAACTGTTAGAAATGGGACACCGAAAACCTGAATCAGAAACTGGAGATGGGGCCCAGCAATATCTTTGAACCATTGCTCTAACTCAGCGATTTTTCAACCACTGTGTTGCAAGAAGTTTTAAAACATGCAATACCTGACTATTTAGTCAGGGGCACTGACCTCTTTTCCCTGAGATCAACAACAGTCAACACAACAATAGTCATCCAGTGTGAATGAATCAAAATTATACCGGGATTTTTTTTGGTCAGGTCAGCAAAAAATATATTTTTTGGTGTGCTACAGATTTTTAGTAATTAGTTTATGTGTGTCATGAGATGAAAAAGGTTGAAAATTGCTGAATTGCTGCTCTAACTCAAATAACCTGCGACCATTCCAGCCCAGGTAAAGCTCAGGTATCAATCCTCACATGACCTGCTTTATCACAGTACCCTAACTTTGACCACCTGGTTCCTATTCTCCAATTTAAACATTCTAAAAATAAAAATATTTTATTTTAAAATAAAAAGGTGACCATGGTGATGGAAGGCTGGGGAAATATAAACAACCTACTTTATAGTAATTATAAGGTAACTAAGAGATGATTACAGATGGAATTACTAGACATCAATTCCAGGTAATATGCTTACATTAAGCAAAGGCCCTCTATGAAATTTCCTGTGTCTGTATCTCCAACCTTTTTATCAGGTACTCTTCATATTACATTTTATATTCTGGTAACTTTAAATTGCTAAGGGCTTCTGGCATACAACACATTTTTCTAGTTTGGTGAAAGCTAGAAATACGTGGCCTAAAATGCCCTTCCTACGTTTCTAGCTAGCCCTTTCCTTGGACAAATGTTTCAGAAAGCCCCTCTCTACATTCCCAGATTGGATTTATCTTTCTTCTTTCTCCCTCTCTCTTTTGTTCTTTTTCACTTTCTCTGCTCCAACTAGCTTGGTGGCCAGCAGCACACGGAAAGGACAAAAGGACTCTGTACGTTTCTATAGTTACTGCTATTGTTGTTAGTGAAGGGCTGATCCTTGAGTTCTTATGTGAATTCAAGGTGAGAGATAGTTTAGAGTTTTTCCAGATTGGGGAGGGTATACGTTAGAAATATTTCCCCCTGTTAGAATTTTGGAGGAAATAGTGTTATTTGAATGTTTGGCTTTGGGTATGTTAGGATTTTCAAAAATTTGAAAATATTTTTATACTTGAAATATGGAATTTTACACTGAATATGAAATTTTATACCTAATGGAGTGTGAGGTCTTTTAAATGTAAGAAGCTTTATAAGGGACTAAAAACATTCTTTTCAAGTCTTCATAACATAGCACAACACCTTTTCTTTTTTCAGAAGAAATAAATGAATCAAACAATGTTATATGGTAAAGAGAGCCCAGAATGAAGTCAGGTGGCTTACATTTGCCTTTAATTGTGACATTTGATAAGCTTCCTCCCTGTAGTCCTAAGTCTGTGTCGCTTAGAGGAAGATTACCTGAAGGGAATTTAAACTCCACTCTAAGTGTCTTCTGGTATTATGATTTTTATATTAAAATATTTTAAAGTATCTAGTAAAAATGAAATGCATGAATGGAAGGGAGAAAGTGCAGAAGGAAGAATTAGAGTGGGGTGTGACTCATTATGGAAAGCTTTTGGGAAAAGGTTATTTCTTATTCAGACTTGAAGGAAGAAGTGATGGGAAGCTTTACAAACTAGGATATAAAGGTGAGCTGAACTGTCTCAATGATTATTTTGTCCTTTTATGTACCTCTTACTTGTGGGAATTGGAGAGAGTAGAAGAAGAGTCCACCTGTAGTTGAACCCAGATTTTCAGAGTCTAGTCACCAATAGTGAATGGCAAAAAGAAGCTCTGCCAACAGAAATGGATTTCTGGGGTTGCAGGAGGTTTAGGGTGCTTTCAGGTTCTATGTCCTTTCTTTACACCTTTCTGGAAAAAAATCATAATCCTCATTACATAAAATATTATTTTCCTTGGTGTGTTCCCCACCTCTAATCTCTCAATCCTTATCTGACCTAATGCCACATCTCTTTTTCTTCTTCTTACCTTGCCTTCAGGGTAGCCATGAAAAATGTAGAAAAATGGGCTGAAAAATAAATGTCAGTTTTAAAAGTATTATTTACCAAAAATGGCTTCATATTTTCTGTTTCTACATCTGTTGCATTTCCTTTTATATTGCAAGCTACTTAAGTATACACATTCAGACATTTGAGGTGCTTTAATTTTTGTTTACTTGTCTAGTAACTGTAAAATATGAGATATTGCTTTAGGTTATACAGAGGGATAGAAAATTATTTTTTGATCATTTACCTGATTCACAGAAGAGAAAAAAAATTATAGGGACTTGCCTTACTTTCTTTCTTAAAAAATAAACATTTCCTCCATGCCCCAATTTCTTTTAAAAGTAACAACCAGAGAATACAAAATATTATTCAATATTCACAGCAAATGTTTAAAAATTTTGCATAATGCTATAGTTATATTAAGGGAGAATGAGATAAAGGGGATGGGGAAAACAATTTAAAATAAAGAGACTGAATGAGCTGGAGACCAGCAGACAGAGGTTGATGGGGAGTGTTATGGTAAGAACAGGTGCTTTGCATCCAAATCGATGTCAGTTTTCATTTCAATTTGCTACTGTTTTGCTATGTATACCTAATCCATTTCATTATCAGTTTTCTTATTTATAAATAGGGAATAGTAGTAATACATTGTTTACTGGGTTGGTGGTGAAATTAAATGAAGTATCCATTCTGTGAATATAGAATATGTCTCTGTAATGTGTACTGGTTTCAACTGTAAACACTTGTTTCTGGTCCTTATCTCTCTTCTTCATCCGTATTTTGTCTTATGGTCACTGCCTTTCCTACTTGTCCTGTTCTTGATTCTCATCTCATGTAACTGGTAAGAGACCAAAATATGCCATCCCAAAATATGACTGTAGGAAACTAGAGTATCCTCCCACCCCCAAATGCAGCTCTTTGGCATAGGATTATTTTGACCTGATTATTATGAAAAACAGCAGACAGAGGAGAAACTCTGCAAACAGAGTGGAAGTCACCTATTTGTAAGGATATTTCCCTTTCTGCACCAGGAAGGGAAGGATTACTCTAAATCACAAGAGAATCTTATCAATGCAGAAGGCACCAATTTAAATCTGCATTAAAAGGAACCTTAGTCTTGTCTGCCATACCTTTTCCTAGTCACCTTCCCATAACTCATCTCCTCTACACTCCTCTTTCTTTGACTTAACTGAAGATGATGTTTAAGCCTCAATTCTAAGCCGCATCATCGACAGTTACTCATTTTCCTGGGTATCCTTCATGCATACATGAGATATATATGTTAACATACTTCTATTTTTCTCTTGTTAATCTACCTTTTGTTATGGGGGCACTGATCAAGAACTTAGAAGGGAAGAAGGAAAATTATGTGCCAACCCTGCCCACCCCAAACAATATTTTGAATAAAGAGGTAGAGATGTAGAGAGCTATTAGAGATGGTGAACCCACTCAAGGGCCTGCGCAGAGAGATAGAGGCCCTGCTCCTACAATGTAAGAAGAGCAAACAAACACCAGAGATGTGCTTCATATGCAGTCACTGCATCTTGTTAACACACAGTTTTGGAAGTCATGTTGCATTTTCACAAATATTGTAACGACATTTTTTTCCTTTGACTGTGTGTGAATGGGGTACAAATATTTTGCAAAGCACTGATGATATGCCATGATGAAGAGAGACAAGGACAGTGCAGAAATGGAGACTGAATATCCTTTGGTCCTTCAGTGAGTGCTTTTGTTGGGGGAGGTGAACATGGCAACAGGTGTTAGATGGTTGGAGTCAGACCGGATCTCAGTTCGGCAACCTCTGTCCTTGAGTTCTGGCTCATAAATAATTCAGAGCCAGGACCCCAACTATAAGAGAAAGTTTATTTAGAAAGTCACAGAAATAGAAGTTAGCTGTACAAGAAAGGGGCTCAGAAAACAAGTTACAGAGGCAAGAGAAGGGACTTTTGGAGCTTAGGAGAGAGAAAGGTAAAACACACCTGAGGGGAAGAAGAGAGGAACTGGAAAGGCTTCGGTGTGCTCCTGAGAGGAAGAATGCACTAGGGCCTCCATCCTAAGGGCTTTTAAAAGTGGGAATTTTAGGGGTGGTCCCAAGAGAGTATCTCAATAAAGCATTCATCCACTTTCCAGGCGTGTCTTTTCAAGGTTGTGGTCTTTATGCATTGGGCTGGGGGTCATTAGTCGATGCAGCTGGTCCTGAGATCAGCCGTGGCACCACTTGTCTGGTTTTGCTGCTTTGCTGACCCTGGAGCTGAAACACAGGTGAGGCCTAGAAGTTATCCCTAGGGGTTGATGCTTAAGAAAGTGGTCATGCAAGGGTCTGCATGGGATCACAGGAGGCCACTCTTTGGCCTCTCGTTCCTCCTCTAATGACTTGCAAAGTACCAGGGAGAAAAGGTCAGGGGAGGGTCTGGACTACATGACCAGTGATATGAAGGGTTATGGAGTTAAACTGAATGACCAATGGTATGCTAGGGGAGGAAAGGTTACCATCGGGGTGAGCAAAGGGATCTCACAATCTTTTCTCAATTTTGCCCATTGCTAGGCACCTGGGACTTTCAGCCCTAGTGACTTCTGTACCTGCTCATCCTTCTCTGCCCATGTCTACCACTCTTTATCTGATCTACTCTTTCACATACATTCTCAAAACGAAATGTCGACATCTGAATGGGATTATTAATACGAACATAGTAGATAAGAACCAATAAAAGATTCAGGAATCATACTAAACTCCATTTATTTCCATCTTTCAATTTCTAGTGATATTTTTACAATCTTTGAAGGTGTTTTTATGGTAGAATGAATGCCTGTGTAGATATCAAAATAATAGAAATAAATGGGAGAACATCTGGCTGATTCAGTCATGTCAAATTTTGGAGTTAAACTTGGCTTATTAATATTTATGACTTGAAAATATGTTCTTGGATTTTGACAAACAGTATCCAATGTGATTTAATAATGAAATAATTTAATTTCTTTAAAATATTTAAATATGGTGACTTGAATCTTTTACTTGAAAAAAAACAAGCCCTTGAAAATTCTACTTATCACTTCCCATTTTCCCCCCTTAGGATTATAATACTTTATTTGGATATTTGCTTATCTCAAGTGTGTGATTATATTAAAGTTGCAAATCAATTATCAAGGTAGCTATTTATTATCTCTGATTAAGGTGAGGAAACTGAAGCTCATTGACTTTGCAGAGATTGCAAAAATTTCATATCTACTAAGTGGACAAGCTAGGATTAAAATCTGTTTTTGATTCTAAAACTAGGTTAATTAATGTTATAAATATTTTAATCAGATAAAAGGGATTTAGTAACTTCTTGGGCATGACAAATTTATTTCATTGAAAGTATTTATTAAGAAAAAGTAATACTAATTCTAGAAGATTTTGTACCCCTTCCATACGAAGAAAAATCATTTCCACTTTCCAGTTTGGAGTGTGCTGAGAATAGCTGAAATTTTAGTTCAGAATCAAGAACAAAATGTGTGGAATATCTCTATCCTTCAAGAGACAATCTCTAACCATATCTCGGCCAAAATGATGGGGTGGACATTAAAGGTCTATCTCCAGTTTGCAGAGCTACCTACAAAATTGTCTTTCTTGACCTGATTTTAGCTTGACCCCATTCTTTGTCTGTCCATCTCTTCACCCCATGCATTCTACCAATCTGGGGATCCTAGACTACAGATGGGGTAAAGGAAAAATGCAAGCACATACTTTGTAGTTTTTGTTGTTGTTTTTCATGAATCAGATATTTACACATCACTACTTCCATCCTGATGGAGAGGTTGGACAGCTCATTCCCTTTGCCCACAGTCTCAATCTTTCTTGCTGGCTAGTGGTTTAGTTTCTTCTATACTGAAAGTACCCTCATCAGGCATATCAGTCTATCTGTCTTTAGACCCCTTATCATCACTTTTTAATACCTCTTTTGGCCTCTTCCCCCCAAAAGAAGGGAAGTTCTGGGACTAAGTCTCACCCCCACTCCCCAATAACCCTTGAGGTCCTATTTGTAAAAGCAGCTTCCTGATCCCCTGAGCAATTGCACTTAGTCTCTATTCACAGACATTTCCATGATCAGTTTCTCTCTTTTGGGAGTAACCTGACACCAATCAGAAACTCTAACTTGTTGCCCCTTTCCTTCCTCTCATTCATGTTCTCACAAAACCACTTTCACTACCCTGGCTCCAGGCCTGAATTTTCTTCTCGGTTTTAAGTTTCTCTAAGGTAGTTCCTACTACTTTTGTATCTACTGCTTTCTGATCTGTCAGTCTTTTTTATTTTTCCTATCTATCTCATTTTGACAACTATGTGAATGTTCTCTGAAAGCTGCTGATTAAACACTTCTAATTCTAAACATTACTAAAACTGATGTGGTTACTTCTACTCCAATTGGGACCCTCCAGACTTGTGAAATACCTCATCTGTGATTACAAGGAGAGTCAGTGCTGAGCTGGGGTTCCATCTTCAGTTTTCTAGTGTGCAGAAAGCTTATTCCTCACATAAACAAGCATAGAGGCTAGCTCGGTAGAGATTAGGTACTGCTATCTATGCATAATGTTAAAACTGCAAAGGGTCAAAATTAAACTTGAATAGATCTCTGAGATATCCATAAGGTACAGAGTAGATGCCTTTTCAAATATACTATCCTGTATAGTATTATGCACCTAGAAATATATAATATATAGAGTGTTATTCATTTTTAGTGGGAACAAGTAGTTGGCTTCTGTTTATAAGGTGTGGTGAGTAAAAAAATATAGATATGCATGCATACATACACAGGTATATGTGTAAATGTATAATGTACATGCATATTAATCTTTAAATATTTAAATCACATTCAATGCAGTTAAAGCAATCATACACAGCTAGGCATGAGGAATGAAAAAGACTAAAATAGCTAGACATGTACATCTTCCATCTCATACTTATTCAAAAATAAGGTGTGCTTTTGCTGAATATAGTGGTAAATATAATTGTACTATTTAATTTTTCTCACTTCTGTATCTTTTAATTTTTAGTCTTTGGTTATTTACTTAGAAGCAAGATTTATAAATAAGTAAGGTTGAATTCTCCTGAATGACATGATTATATAATAGTACCAGATTCCTATTTAAAAATTTTAATCTCCCCTAAACATATCTAGTGATGCGGGTTCATGTATTGTTCTAGCAGCTTCAATTAAGGCTCTAATTTCATTTAACAAGAATAAAGAGAAGGAAATCCATGTTTTAGATCTGTACCTTTTCAGATCATTGCTCAACTGGTAAGAATCTCTCATGTTGTGGCAAATCTTGCAAATTTAACAAAATTTTGCAAAGACAAACCTCTGAAATGATGAACACCAGTTTGTTATTCAATTCTGCTTCACTGAGTTTAAAATAATGATCAGACTTGAGCTGTCACCTACATTGCGTTCTCAGTTTCTTCTCTCATAGGTGCTTTACATAAACAAACCCACGGCCCACTCTCTCTGCTCGTGACCGCTGCCCGGGCTTTGTGGACCTGTGCTCAGGCTTTAATGGTGCCAGAATTTTTAGGTAGAAGTGTTTTAGGTTTGTCAATGTGTTTAGAGGGTAAACTAGGTTACTTCTTTTGAAGCTATTTTTGCAGAGCAAGCACTTTCTCTTTTCTTAGTTCTGGGGGACTAAATGGTGAGGGTCTCTTGGTACTCCTTTGCTGTTTGCCTGATCTGAAATACTAGTGACCTCACAAACCGTAGATTTCCTGGGCATAGAGAGGCCTCTTTTCTAATTCTTAGTTTCTTTTCTTTTCCACATTGAACAGTGGGCTTGTTTTACACATTTTCTAGTTAATCTGTTTCTGATTATTAAATTGATTTTTTCAGGTTATTTAAACTCTGAAATATGAATCAATTTACAGGATTTGTTTGTTTTTTCTCTTCTCAGTTCCCTTCAGCAGAAGTTTCTTTGGGCTATCTTTAAACTCCTGAATTTATATCTTAATTCTATTGACATAGATTACCCAGTTTGATAATCTTGTACTCTATTGAACAGCCACTTCTAATAGGTTTAGATCTTTCACATTAAATCACTTGGCCTACAGGAAAGGAGCAATAATAAAATCTATAAAAAACAATCATTAATAATAATAATAGTGCTACTTATTGAAGATAGGTTGTATATCAATATATCAGTAGCACTTTATACCTTATCTCATTTCATCCTCATTTTGGGCATGTAATTGTCCACATCTTATTGAAGAAGATAGTGAAACCTAAAGAAGTTAAAAATTATAAAATGTGTATTGCTAACATTTATTCACAAATGTGTATTAAGCTCCTTCTTGAGGCTAATTATACACAATCTTGTATTATTCTTTAGAAGCTTTACATGTTCAGCTTTATTCTACCTATCAATTGTATTATTTTGAGGGGAGAGACCATGTTTCATACTTTTTCATGTCCTCACATCACTCAGTTAATAATTTTCCTGCAAGAAATAATTATTAATTTAAATTATTGTATTTAGACAGAATTTTTTTCCTCCACTTTGATTGGCATTTTTGCCACTTAAATAGAGCAAATCTCTGCTGGATGCTATTGCTGATAGATTCCCTGGGGTCAGTCAGCAACTGAGGTTAAGATGATAGTCTCTCAGATGGACCCTGAGCAAGAAGGATTAGAAAAGAATACCACTGTTCACGCCCTTACTTTACTGTCAGTAGGTGACTTATATTTCTTAGTTTCTATAACACATCTTTCCAAGTCCACATGAAAAAAAAAAAAGGACACATGAATTTCCTTTTCAAATGTAATGCAGTGGGTAGGGGGCAGAGATGGGAGAAATATGTCATTGAAGTATATTAATTGCATCACTGCAGTGGAAATCAAACGTAGAAGCTGATCTAAAATAAAAGGCAGGACCTGTTAGTTCTATTTGCCTTGACTCTTGCATAAAGAACACTTCGGTTTCCATAGGTCTTTACAGAAGACTATTGAGACCATCACACACTGAAGATGACAGCCCCACTATGACCTATGAGGATTTTCAGCTAAGATTCTAGATAAGTGTGTCCTACAGGTGAGCTAGCAAAAATGACAAGTATCAAACTCTAGGGAGTGTCACAGAATCTTATATTAAGGACTTGGCACACAGCCTTGAAATTATTTCATATATATATATATGAATGAAAAAATATTTTAACTAAGAGTTTCCTAAATTGAGTAGCATGTTGGTAATCTTCTGTCTGTATTGACGTCTGTTCCCAGAAGGCAGCCTGGTGGATCTGGTGTTTTCATTCTGGAGCAAAATGACAGCATGAATTTGAGAGTTTTTGAATTCTTAACTTGGCAGGAAATAGAAAAGAAAGGAGGTCTTAGTGAACACATATCTCTGTCTCAATTCTGTCTTTCATTTTAATAATTGACTGTCATTTCTACTCTCCATGTAGTTAAAAAGATAAAAAATTATTTTTGGCACAGAAAAAGGAGCAAAGATTTGCCTTTTCTAGGTTAAGTTTCTGTAGCAAGAGAAAAAAAATGGTAAATGTCATGTTAGAAATTTGGGGGTGAGAAAGTGAGCGCTCTTTGTTACAAAAATCCAACAAAACCAATTTATGGAAACATAGATAATGGGGATGGGATGAGCTGGGGATGAAGGCAGCTCTGTGGATTAGAACTGGGGACTTCATTGCTACCAGAGACCTTTCTTGCCACCGTCCCTCTCTGCTTTTCTCAGGCTTTTTGTTTTATATGGATAGACACAGACATTCTTCTGGAGTCAGAGAAAGACAGTGTTGTAACGAACAACCTCTAAGAGAAGCACATGGTTGGAGTTTAGGAAGATAAATGTGATAAAGGAAATGCGATGTACTTCTAGAACAAAGGGGAAAATGATAAATAGGTGGTTAAGAAGGGATCAAAAATAATAGTTATCTAATATAAATCCATTGTATTAGGTTTTTTCCCCACAGAATAACAAATTATCACATACTCAGCAGCTTAAAATAAACCCATTTATTATCTCAAAGAGTCTGTGGGTCAGAAGTCTTGACCAGGAATGGCTATAATCCCTGTTCAGTGTCTCACAAGTCTGAAATCAAGGTGTCGGCCAGGCATGCTCACTAATCTGGAGCTCAGAGCTCTCTTCTGAGGTGGTTGTAGGACTAAGGCTCCTACTTTCTCGCTGGCCGTCATCCAGAAGGTACTCTCAGATACTAGGGGCTTCTGCTATTCTCTGCCACATGGCCCTGTTCAAAATGCAGCAGTTTGTTTCTTCAAAGCCAGCAGGATACATGCTCTCACTTTGAATTTCCCTCTTAGAGCCTCTTGTATAGGGCTTACCCAGTTAAGTCAGGCCTACTCAAAATAATCATCTTTTTGATCAACTCAAACTGTTTAGGACCTTATTTATATATGCATAATCCCTTCATCTTTGCCATATAACTTAATCACAAGAGTAACATCAATTGTGATCACAGGTGGCAACCACATTCAATGGAATAGGATTATGCCGAGTTTATACTCTAGGGGATGGGAATCTTGGAACCTATATTAAAACTGTGCATATCACATCTATGTTTCTTGGAAATGGATACAATGTATAATAGCAAATAGAATGAATCTATTTATCTATATATGTATATATGTATATATATATATATATATATCCCATTTATAAGAGTCATATATAGATATACTTGTGATATTTTATTTTTGTTTATAAGTTCCAATGAATATTATGCTGTGTAAACTTACTTCTTACATTTACACTTAGAAATGTTGCATAAAAATAATTTCTAAGCTTTACGCATATGAAATTTTTTATCTTTAATTCTCACTCACCTGTACCTTCAAATTTCAAAAATTGGCTTCCAGCTGTCACTAAATCTGGTTTTATTTCTCTGAGGTGTCCTAGCAAAAATTACTTTAAAAGTTTACTAATATCAATTGTAGTATGAGAACCAGGGTTTTAACCGCTAAACTATGAGTCATCGCCACTTCTTAGCCTCTTGTGTTAGTGCCAAGGGATTGCTTTCAGAAAAGTGAGAATAGTGGTGGTCTTGGCAGGCTTAGGAGAATCTTAGGCTGTGGGCTCTGGGGAATCAAAGTTTTTCAAACTTTTCTATTTAGAATATAGGTAGCACCTAGAATATCATTTCTTCTTGCAGCACTAAAGTTTTTCTAACTAATTAGTAAAAATATATGTGTTACGTATTTAGTTTGTTCGTCAAGCAGTACTGATTGTTCTACAATTTGGGGATATCAGAAGGACTGATGGAATAGGCAGCTAGTGGTCTCAAGTTGCCCTTAGGAAATCTAGGGCTGTATCTGTAGCCACATAATCTTTAACCAGTCAGACAAATGCTTCCCTTTTTAATTTTTTTTCCCTCAGTGAATATATATGATAACGTGATTAACTAAGTGGTCTTATAATGTTTCTTGGGTCACTATTTAAAACAGTGTTTTAAGAAATGCTTTGAATCAAGATACCATTACTGAGAGCTGCTTATTAAATTACAAATAACTCACTGAAGGTAATGCCAATGATGATAGTAATGATAATGAAGGTTTTCATTTGTTTTGAAATTTCAAATGTTCTTGAGATTGTCAATAACTGTATATATTTAATTTTGTGCTATATTTCCAGATCCCAATATATTTTCTATTTCTTTGCCATAAATCAGTATTTTATTGAGTATTTTCTGTTTAGAGAAACAGAAAAATTTTTACCTTTTTTAAAATAAATGTTAACATATCCTTTAGATTGAATGAAAAGAAAAAAATATAATTTAAAAAATGCATTTTGTTTGCCCCAAGATAGTTTTAATGTTTTCAGGCAAATCCAGATTGGATTTATGGGAATCTTGTTCCTAAATTGCTACATTAATGAACTCTGAAAGTACTCAAGAATTCCTGGAAGAAATATCATCTCTCCATAATTTACTATGAAGAACAATTGGGAATATTGCTGGCTCATTTGGGTAGACATCAGGAAGCACCTCTCTTTTGCCAAGTATGAGATATGTTTTCAACTATTTATATGGCATGTTCTTAAGTGTATTAGGGGATAAATACAGACCCGATGCTCCAAGATATATCAGTATGTGTCATCTATGCTTGAGGAGAGCATGTGTGTTATTAATGAGTATGGGAACAGAGAGATCAGTCTCTAATATCTAACTTGGTGTTAAAAAATATATTTCTATCCCTATCCTCAATCTGTTGGAATGGTCAAAAGGTTCTTTCTTTTTTGTAAAATAAAAGACTAATTTTTCATTTTCACCAATAACTTCATTGATTTTGGATATTTTGCATATATTGACTATCTCCTGTGTAGTAGAAAGTTGATTGTTCTCAGTTAATGTCTCAATTTGATCACGATCAACTTCAACTGGTCTACTCAACCATGGAGCATCATCCAGTGAGAAATCTCCAGCACAAAACTTCATAAACTACTTTTGATACGTTTGATTAGTCACAGTATCTTCTCCATACACTGCACAAATCCTTTTTTTTTTTTGCATTTCAGTTGCAGTTTTACCTTTCTTGAAATAATATGCCAAAAGTGATCTGTATTTTCTTCCATCTTCAACACTAAAATGGCTATCAAAATTCACCAATTTTGATAATTTTTTAAATGCACACTGATATGACAGTTGTCACAATACAATTGAACAAAATTGTTTTGAATGAAGTTAAAGACAACTAAGTGCTTCTAGAGCCATTGTACAGAAGAAACCAAAGGAGCTTTTTGGCCAACCCAATATTTTAACTTTGTGTCAGACTCATAAAAGAAAGAAGTCATTTTGCTTATGACATGGTCTGAAAATGCAATTCTGAGACAGAGTATATACATGGAGCTTAGGTCACTATATGGTTTCCAGGTTGTAGGTACAACTTTCAGTGGTTTTCCACTATCTAGAGATAATCTAACTGTTCAGTCAGAAAACTTCAGGCAAACATTCCATTTCTCCTCCTTGACACAGCCTCTGCAAGCATACAGGATTTGCTTTTGCTTTCTTAAGTTTGCTCACGATGTTTCTTCTCTGTCTTCCACTATAGGAATTTACCTTCTCCTCCTCCTCCTCCTCCTTTCCTTCTTCTTTCTTCTCCTTCTTATTCGCTCAGTCCTCCTTTTCTTCTTACTCTCCCTCCTTCCCCATCCTTCCCTGCTTCTGCTCCTTCTTCCTTCTCCTTTTCTTTTCTGCTGTAAATGCCCATGTGCAGCTTTTCATGTGGATATAGTTTTAAATTCATTTGAATACATAACGAGGAGCATGATTGATTATATGGTAAGAATGTTTAGTTTTTTTTTTTTTTTAAGATTTTATTTATTTATTTTAGAGAGAGGGGAAGGGAGGGAGAAAGAGAGGGAGAGAAACAGCAATGTATGGTTGCCTCTCACATGGCCCTCATGGGGACCTGGCCCGCAACACAGGCATGTGCCCCGACTGGGAATTGAACCGGGACCCTCTGGTTCCCAGCCCGCACTCAATCCACTGAGCTACACCAGCCGGGCAAGAATGTTTAGTTTTGTAAGAAACTACCAAACTTTGTTCCAAAGGCTGTACCATTTTGCAGTTCCACCAGCAATGAATGAGGGTTTCCGTTTCTCCACATTCTTACCGGTATTTGATGTTGTCGGTGCATTTGGATTTTGGACATTCTGTTAGGTATATAGCAATATTTTATTTTTTAATTAAGACAATTTTAACATATAACATTAATTTAGTATTGAGTGTTCAATATAATGATTTAAATATATATATATATTGCAAAATGATTACCACGATACGTTAATATTTATCACTACACATAATTACTATTTTTTATTCTTGTGATGAGAACTTTTAAGTTAGTTTCTTAGCAACTTTCAAATATGCAATAGAGTCTTGTTAACTATAGTTATCATGCAGTACGTTGTATCACCAGGACTTATTATCTGATTCTTAGAAGTTTGTACCTTTTGATCACCTTCATTCGCTGGTGATAGTTCTTATTATTTGAAACCCAGTTCAAAAACCATTTCCTTCCATTCATAATTCCTTAAGTTTCTATTCTAAGCAATTCTATCATTAATCATAAAATGCCTAGTGTTGATATTTTATGGAATACAGATCGTCTCCATAAAGAAATTATTATCTCTATGAAGTTGAAGACTCACTTACTTTACTTCATTTTTTAACTTCCCATTGCCTACAGTATAGAAGTCTATGCTCATCAAAATCTTTTATAATCCAAATCAATAGAACTTTCCCCATTTCAAAAGCTGCTTAAATTTATACAACACTTTATGACTTCTAAAGAGCTTTCATGTATATTTTTAATCAACACTGGTCCCTTTTCATTCCACACAATGGCCTTAGTATTTTCCACGAGTGAAATGAGGGGAAGCATGCTGGGGGAGACTATGTGAAGGGAATCTATTGTGAATAAGGGAAGACTAAACAACATGGAAAACTGGAGCAGAGCTTCAGGTAGATTCAAACCCCAATGGGGAGACGGAAGCTGAAACAGTTCTATTATCTATTTTTTAAAAATGTTTACCTATTAATGCTGAGAATCACATCAGCCAAGTAGCAGTAAATTATGTGATAGAATATAGTTGAAAAGATTTTGTTCATGTTAAGTCAATTATGATTAAAGACCGTGAAGACTGTGAATGAAAAGAAGTATTATATTCACTGGCATTGCTACAAATCCGTTATTTAATGACAATTCAAACTGTGCTGCAATGACTCTCCCTTCCTCATCAGAAAGACTCCTGCATTCACACTGCCCAGAACACCTTCCTGATGGAGCTTAGTGGCTGAGATCCTCACAGCACCGGGATGACAGTACAACATAGGAATGTGACAGATGGAGTCAGTTTGCTCAAGTAAATGGAACATCAAATGCAAGGGATTTAAACAGTTATGACCTTGGGCAGGTCGTTTAACTTCTCTGAGTCTCAGTTTACACCTTTATGAAATGAGGGCCTTGTTGTACAGATGGTGGTCATCCGTTTTTGCCCACAGAACATCTTTTCTTCCCTGGCTGGTGTAGCTCAGTGGATTGAGCGCGGGCTGAGAACCAGACAGTCCCAGTTCGATTCCCAGTCAGGGCACATGCCTGGGTTGCGGGCCAGGTCCCCTGTGAGGGCCATGTGAGAGGCAACCATACATTGCTGTTTCTCTCCCTCTCTGTCTCCCTCCCTTCTCCTCTCTCTAAAAATAAATAAATAAAATCTTAAAAAAAAAAAAAAAGAACATCTTTTCTTCATTTCATTTTATTTCCATGCTGCCCAGTGAGGCAGTTATCAATGTTATCATCATTTCATAAATGGAGGAAAAGATAAATTAATTTGGTGACTCGATTAAGGTAACACAGCTTGTAAGGGGCAGAGTGAAGAGTCCATTTCAGAGCCTCTACCTTTCAGTACTCCACTCTTTCTCACACTCCAAACTGCTTTGCTCTCTGTAGTGGGAAAACAGTGTATATTGCACATTATCTTTTTGAAAGCCTTAAAAATAATAGAAATCCAAATATGTCATTTACCAAATTCGAAATAGCATTGATTACTATTGTTAGTAAATTTGCTAGTGAAGATTTGTCCTGGTCTTCTACACCCGAAGGGTAATGGTAATGAAAAAAGAGGCTTGTTCTTGTACTTTCTTTTTTTTTTTAAGAATAGCACAGGCAAATTGATAATACCAAAGCTCCTGAAAGGTGAGAATTTAGAATTTCTCTTGTTCTTCATATCTATTTCACTTTTAAGGTTCACTCTCAAGTCAGTGCAAACACCTATCTATGAAAAAAAAATCAAAAACTTAGCGGTGGTGACATTTTCACATGTGATTTGATAACAAAACAAAGCCAGAGCCCGTGTTTGCTATTAGCCATCAGCCCTGCCCCATCAAGTGCAGATGTGGATAAGCCTGTGCATTTGAGCTGAATTGGCTACAAAACTATATTCTTAGAAGTACCTGCAAACTTCAAAAGGAATGTCAAGCCACTGATCGATAATCCAGACGTAAGGTATTAGTCATTTACTAACTATTTTAATGGAAATGATTGCAAATAAATACGCATAAATTTTCCATAAACAAGGAAACAATTTGCTGAAATGTGGCTTGTTTTAGCAGAAAGATTTCTTGACACATATTGTGCTTTATAAGAATGTATATTAATGTCAAAAACTCCTCTGCTTCAATAGCCATCTTACACCTTCTATCTCAGGAATTTTTAGAATATTCCTGGCAAAGATGTTACACACCTCTTAATAAAAATGTTTTCCAAATGTGCTTGTTAGAATTCTGAGTTTTGTGAAGATGATATGTATTATTGTTGTTTGTTACATATATTCCTTTTTACTACTCATTATGTTTTTACATTTTCTGTGTTATACTTGGCCATGAACACAGAAAAGTATCCCAAATATATATACGCACAGGTCAGTAATTATCAGAAAGAGATCACCTGCGTAACTGCCACCCACATCTAGACAGACAACACTGCCAGGGCGAAAAGAAGGCTCCTTTGGGCTCCCTCCAGATCACAGCCTTCCTGCCCTTCTTTTCTGAGGTAACCGCTATCCTGACTTCTAATACAATAGTTCAGTTTTGAAGTTATAAGCCATGTATTAGTTTAATATCTGATTTATTTTGCATTGTGAGATTCATCCTTGTTGCTCAATATGATTATATTTCATTTATTTTTATTTTTGTAATAGCATTTCATTTTATCAACATACCACAATTTATTCATCTATTAATTGCTGATGACCCTTGGGGATGTTTAGGGTTTAGGACTATTAAAACTGCTGTTGGGTGGCTGCATTCCAACCAAGACGGAGTATCAGAATAGCATAAATCATTTCACTTGGAGTAACAACAATAACAGAACTAGACGGGATGTATAACTCTTTTCAAGACACTGGACGTGAGGCAAGGAAGAATAATGATCCTTGTGAAACGAGATGTTCAAAAAATTACCCCAGATTATTGCCTTGAGAAAGCTCACAGGGCTTTGTGCAGGATGGAGATCCCAAGCAGACTCCCTGAGTTTGCAGAGGCCAGTACAGGAGAGGGGATAGCTTCATAGAGAGAGAATTCTGGGAATCTTAAATGCCCTCATTGAGTACTCAGGAGAATACTGACAAGCATAAACATGTAAGGAAATTGTCTGAGGAAGGAGAAAAAATGACCAGAGAATTTTAGAAGGAACAATACCCAACACTCACACAGGACTGGGAATAGTGTGTGATTCCTCCAGTTTGATTGGAAAATCTGATTATTCACAGGGCACTGGGTCAAGTAAATTGCTCTGGTCCCACCTAATGCATTTTAAAAGCAGAACAAGATACATAATTTGTGGGGCACAGTGCAAAATGCAAATGCCAGGTCCCTTGTTCAAAACTATGAAGACATTTGGTTGGAAAGGGTAGAGTTAAGTCTCTCAAGCTTAGTTTCTCTAAGCATTGGATTTTATGTGACTAACAGGTCACAAGCCCATGAAGCAAGACCCGAGAATCAAACTGTTTCCCAGTAACTTCATTCATCTCTCAAGCTCTTGTAGATTTCTTGCTATTGTCTGCTTTTTTCCTTTCATATTATTTGGATTCTTCATATGCATAATTATTTTTTATTGAATGCTAGATACCATATGTGAAAAATTGTAGAAATAATTTATAATTCAGAATGATAATATCTTCCTCTGAGAAGATATGTGTTTTTCTGGTGATCTGGGAACATAAAATGCTAAAATTTTTTAAATCTATTTTCAGGGATTAGTATTGGGCTTTAGTTATTGAAAGAGCTGATCTAATTCTGATTCAACATTAATCCTAGTGAGCAGTTTTTCATGGTTACAACCTGAAACTTGAAGTTTATAAGAGTTCTTGACTCTGGTAGGCCCTGAAGTCCAATCTTTTATTTTTAATTTTGCCCCCACGGTTCTATTAGTTCTGATCAGCTTTTAGCTACCTTTACCTGAATTAGCAACTAACTGCCTCTAGGGAAAACATAGTCCCTCACAACTACCCAAGGATGATTCTTAAAAAATTACGTTGGTTGGTTGTATTTAAGCAACAGCTTTATTTTTTAAGAGGAAGTGGCAAAATAAATTCCATGGTTTCTACTGTGCTGGATACTTCAGACATTTCATTTTTTTTTTCTTATTAACAATATTAACAAGTAAGGAGTAGTGCCCTCATTCCAGATGGCTGAAATCCCATTCTCAGGTGAAATGAGGTACCCAGTATTACAGTTAGTGAATAACAGAGTCACAATCTAATCTTAGTCTTTCAAACTTAAAAACCCATTTTCTGGAAATGACACTCTATTCTTTCATTTAACATAATGCAGACTTTAAAAGTAATATTTTAAAACTACATTTTTTTAAAACTTTTTTTTAAAGATTTTATTTATTTATTTCTAGAGAGAGGAGAAGGGAGGGAGAAAGAGCAATGTATGGTTGCCTCTCACATGGCCCCCACTGGGGACCCGGCCTGCAACCCAGTCATGTGCTCCGACTGGGAATCAAACCAGGACCCTTTGGTTCCCAGGCCACGCTCAATCCACTGAGCTACACCAGCCGGGCTAAAACTACATTTAAATGAGTAAAACAGCTAAAAGTGTCAAATGTGGACTTCCATTGTGACAGCCTACTTAAGAACTGATTTTAAAATATATTCTAGTCAGTAGATTAAATGATAGACATTTCTACTCTTATATGGAGATAGATTGAAGACTTAATGGATGACTCTTTTACAAATACCTTTGTAACAGAGTGAAATCCTGAGTCTCTGTGACTCCATCCTGTTCAGGGCTATGGGCGTGCTTGTGGTTCCCATGGCCTCCAGGCTAATAGCTCCTGCCTTAGACATGCTAATGGTTAGAGGAATTCTACTTGGAGCTCCAATTTTTTTTTTAAACAAACAGTCTTTCTCATTCTTCCCCCACTTTTTTTTTTTTTTTTTTACACAAAAGAATCCTGAATTCTACTTTCTTAAAGTGGATTTGAGTATCAGGACCCCCATCTTCTCAGTTGGCACCTTCTCGATCAATAGTTTCCTTACTCAAAACTCTGATGCTTTGTGTTTTGGCTTTTTGAAGCATCAGGCATGTGCAGTTTGGACCAGTAACACCTGTTCAGTAATGTGTTGCAAACAGGAGTATCTATTTTACAGCTAGGCAAACGTGTGTGCAAGTGTGCATGCATTTCTGATGGAAATCAGAGAACAGGCATAGAATCATTTCAGTCCATCTTTTAGCACTTATGCTCTGTATTAAGTTGATCTACTTGCTGGAAATAATAATAACCTAACAATGCATTATACCTTTATGCTGTATTTGAACAGCTTTGAGAGTCTTAACAAATCCCTGAAAGCTATGGTTTTATCATAAACTCTGAAACAACATCCACTATAATCTTCTCATAAAAACTTGGTTGTACAATATTTATCCTTTATAAGCACAAGCATATATAGCTAAGCTGTTTTCCTCTTTATAGCCAGTCAATCCCCCCCCCCAAAAAAAACAAATCCAAGTTTAAAAGCTCTGAGGGTGTTTGGTTTACAAATGTTGTTATACCACCAATCGCAGTGAAAACATTCCTAAACTTTCCCCTTACAAATTTCTTTATCTTCCAACCGCCACTCCACGGAAAAGCTATCTAAAGCTCTGTCTTTCTTATCGCTGCCTACCAGCCCCTCCTCTGGTTGCTTCTTCTTCAGTATGTAAAGCTAAGGTCATAACTTGATGACTTACAGTCTGAATATAACCAAAGGGTATTTGGTGTTTGGCTTTCACAGAATGTTGAAAAACGTGAATTAGTTGCCCACCTTTGAAAGTCAAGATATTTTGTGTTCAATTCCAAATATCTGAGCTTCCCTCTGGTGACCCCAGACCCCTTGCCCACACTGCACTTTTCACTCAATAGCACAAAGCAGTTAGCAGCCCCCACAAAGCTCCACAGACATTCAGACTGACAACCTTTGTCCTAAAGAGGGCCAGGCTGAATTATTTTCCTCTTATTTGCATACAACTCGGTGAAGTGACTATAAATAATAGATTCCTTAAAAGGCTGGAAATGGGGGTGTCTGAAATGGGCAAGTAAAAGTACTCATAATTCAAATGTTTCCATCACATACAAATCAATAAAATGCACAGTGCCCGTCTTTTAAAACCTACCTGCTAGTGGCAGCATTACGCTCTCAGGCCCCAGCTCTCTCACTCTAGACGAGCACGTCTATTATATTATGCCTCCCGGGGCTGTTCGAGGGAGGGCTCTTTGAAAACAGGACAGTAGGGGTGACACTTGGTTGTTTTCTATCTAAATCTGTCAAAAAATATCCCTCATGTTATGAAATTCTATTGTAGAGGTAACATAGAGACCTCAATATTCCTAGAGGTTGTCTATAAAGGAGACTTTTCATATTTTATCACTACACATAATATGCTGATTTGCTCTGAAGTTCAGCACATAATATTTTTTCCACAGGCAAGCTTCTGAGACATTTTGCCAATATAGGTATTTGAATGGTGTCATTTTCTTAAATGAGAAGGTAAAAGACCCACTATGAATGGTAAAGACAGAAAGAAGCAGAGTTATAGGCACTTGCCGGGGCCCCGGGTAAGAGAGGAGATGTTTGCGTAAGTTATCAAAGAGGGAAAGAATGATCTGAGATAGATGGCAAACTACAAAATACACAAGCATGTACTTTTTAGCATTTGGATTTCAGAGGTAAACAACAAAACAAGAATTTTTATGGTTTGGAAAATTGTGGACATTAATTTAACAAGATACTAGAAGTTAATTGCTTCTAGATACAGGGTCTGTTTTGAATTTGACCTAGGCAACTATCTTTTCATATTCACAATTTCGACACATAGCTTAATTTTAAGGTATTTAATAATGTAAAAACATTGCTTTAGAATAGATGTTTAGATTTTGTAATTTACATTTATATCAACTTTATTATGATCTTACTGTGCTTGCTGCACTTGGAACCATCATGATCTTGCTCTATGGACTAGGGCAGGTATTTTATATTTTAAATTTTAAAAATTGTGGTGAGATATATAATACAGAATTTATCATCTTAAACACTTTAAAGTGTACAGCTCAATAGTGTTAAGCACATTTTCAATGATGAGCAACCACTCTCCAGAAATTTTTTTCAGGACAAGACTTTTAATCAGAGAAGTAACACTTTAAACGGGTCATTTTAAATATTAATTAGCTTCAAAAAGCAATAATAATAATGCCCTTCATTGAAGGGTTGATGAATTTATTGACATCTGCTTCAGGATTTAATGTGCTTTTTGGAATATAAAGCAGTGTTTTATTGTAAGGTAAATATAAACATAATATTGGTGGAAGCAATATTCAGCATGATTGATTCCAAATATATAACATAATAAAGGAACAAATGCCACTGGATACATTGAAAACCAATGTTGTATATTTCTCTTCCCATTGACATCACCTCCCCCAGGCCAGAGACATAGGAGTGACTCCTGCAAAATTTTGAGGAAGCCTAGAACCAGCTGTTCTTTTGTCTCCTTCTGGGAGACAAAATTTTGAGGAAGCCTAGAACCAGCTGTTCTTTTGTTTCCTTTCCCACATACCTACTTTAGTTCAATTTCTGCTCTCTTCCTGATTGTTTTTTACCTAATAATTTCATTCCAATATTCTACAGTCTTGTATTCTTCTTTCCTGATTTCCCTTTAGGGATGGTAATATTGCTTCTTTCCTTTCTTTTTGTCCCCTTTTATTCTCTTTCCTTTTCTTCCTTCTCATTTATTCTTTCACTCGTTAATATTATTTACTTATTCATTTTTCACTTATTTTGTGTGTGTATAAGAAATGAATTGCCATGTGTAAAGCTCCACTAATTTTCAAAAAACGTAACAAGATACAGCCTTGAGGATCAGAAAGGAGCTGTGTATGACCTAAGCATGCCCCACTTGCTTAGTCTACCCCCACAAGAGAAAAGGGTCCAGCGTCCCCCTACTTCTCCACCTGTGAAGCGTCCCTTTCCTCTGGTGTGCAGTGGGCTGTACAGCACCAGCTCCAAAGTGCCTCATGGCTCCTGTGGCTGTTCGTTATTCTCTGCCCTCTGCTAGGCCAAGGGTGCACCAGACCCTGCAGAGCACCATTATTACAGGACTGCTGTGCACCACAGGCTTTTAGAGAAGGTCGAGGACATAAAGGTAATTACAGCAAAACCAGAAAATTACCTCATCTAACTGTTAGACATCAAGTTCCCTGGAAATGTATCAGACTTTTTACATCAGAGGGACCTTTTTTCCCATGAGCAGTATCTCTTCTAAAGCCCTTGGGTTCCTGTTGATATTCCGGCTTTATTACATTGGTTTTACATCAAGATATTTTAAAATCCTAAACTTTTCTAGCCAATGTAAATGCAAGGAATGCACTATGAACACAATGATAACTTCCTACTTGTACAGCAATAGGGAAACTATGTTTATAATTTTCAGAGTAAAATTAAACTTTATAATAGTTTAACTCCGCATCCCATGACAGAGAAGTTCTGTTTCATCAATGAATAAATAAGTTGATGACATTTTCTACCCTCAATGAAGCTGCTAGTTTCCAACATCAGAAGAAAGTTAGATTTTTTTTAAATTTCATTCAGTGACAAATCCAGCCAGCTCAAAATATAATTCTGCTTCCGCTTTTAGTATTTTAGTATAGCTCAATTTTAGTTAAAAATTCATGGTAACAAAGACATTAAACATTATTATTTAAGAACTCCAAGTAAATCATAACCCTACCATACTAACAAAGCATTTTATTTTTTTTCTAGGTCCATATTCACAGGCAATTTGATGTAGGTGCCCTGATTGTTTCCCACTTTTAAAAATTATTTTATTGTAAGCATTTGTGCAGATGATGCAGGTAATTAATAATTTAATAAGCACATAATAGTATCATTATTCATTTAGCCTCTTCTTTGTTAAACCTGTATATTTTCCCCAGTATTTTGTTGTTTTAAATAATGCTAAGATTAATAGCTTATCCTATCATTGAATAAATATTCACTGAGTGCCTACTATATCCTGCACAATAAAATGTAGGAGTTAACAGATAGAAATTCCTGCCTTTATGGAGCTTATATCCACTGAGAAAGAACACAGGAAATACATTAAATGAGCAAATTATATTGTACACTTGAAGATGATTAGTGTATTGAAAAAAAATAAAACAATAAAGGGGCTGGGAAATACAGAAGCTGGAGGATATCATTGTCTGAGAAACTGAATGAGAAGGTGACATTCGAGGAAAGACTTGAAGAGGTGAGGGGTATGCCATTAAATATCTGGCCTGGGGCAGGAGTGTTCCCGGGATGGCGGTGAACCTGAGAGCTGCAAGGAGTTTGTGTGAGTGAAACAGTGGGAGAGGTGGTCATACAGAGAACAGAGTCCCCATCCTGCATGGCCTTGGAGAACCCTAAGGGCTCTGCTTTCTTTCACTCAAGATGTGATAGGGAGTTATTGGAGTGTTTTAAGTAGAGAAATGACATGGATTGACTTTTTAACAGAATTACTGTTGCCACTGTGCTGAATCTTATGGAGGAAGAATAAATGCAGGAAGATCAGTTAGGAGGGGCCTTGGACCATGGTGGAAGCTGTAGATTTACAGAAAGGTCAGAATCCACCTATTTTTTCAAGGCAGAACTGGCAGACATTTACAAAGCCACTGTCAATATAAATGTACACTTGCTAAACATAACTTTTTTTTTCAAAAAATCTACTATTTTGAAATCATTCTAAAGTTTACTTTTAATTTTATTAACTAACAAATGTGACTATTGTCCCATATATTTATTAATTTTGTTTCTTGTGTTGATAATCTCTTCCATTTTACTTTGTTCACTTAGTTATTTGAAGTTTTGCAGGAATTCTAATAAATTTTAGAAGATGATTATATATTAAAAGAATAAAACATATTTTACTTATAATACTTACAAGTGTACATTATATTTTACAGACCCAGCTCTTTGTTTTCCTTTTTCAAAACCTGCTATAATATAACTATGTGATGTTGTAAAACTGATCAACTAACTAAAACTGCACAAAATAGTCTTTCAATTTTAGTGTCCATTGAGCAAATATTAACATAAGTATTATGATCTTTTGTTCTAAACTGATATTCCTGGAAGAGAGAAGTCAGAGTCCCGAAGAGCCCGGCACCATCTGTGATGACTGGTGTTCTTTGGCTCCTTATGTCACTGTGTCTGAGCTGGTGCTATGGAGGCCCTGATCCTTGAGTTCTTAAGATCCCCATCTGCAATAGCTACTGTGGGTAATCTTCAAGTGTGCTCTGCTGCTGAGTCCTTTGTCTTTTCATACCATTTAGTATTTCAAGCAATCTTAAAGATAATATTTATTTAGGGTATTCATAAATGCCAAATTCCTTTCAAGGGCCACATATCTAGTTTGCATGTTTCCTAGAACTTCTATAACCAAATGCTTAGTCAGGTGGCTTGAAACAACGGATACTTATTCTCTCACAGTTCTGGAGGTCAGAAATCCGAAATCTAGGTGTCAGTTGGTCGTGCTGTTTCTGATGGCTCTTTGGTGAGCCTGTTTACATGCCTTTTTCTTAGCTTCTGGCGTTTCCAGCAATCCTAGGTGTTTCTTGGCTTGTAGATAAATCGCTCTAATCTCTGTCTCTGTTGTTACATGACATTCTCTCTATGTGTCTTCATATCATCTTCCTCCTGTGTGTGTCTCTCTGGCTCTTTCTTCTCTTTATAAGGATACCAGTCATAAATGATTGGGGCCCACTCTAATCCACGTGTTCCTATCTTAACCTGATTACACCTACATAAACCCTGTTTATACTAAGGTCACATTCACAAGTGCTGAGGGTTAAGGCCTCAGCTTCTCCTTTGGGGTGATACTATTCAACTTGTAAGAATTGGCTTGGCAAAAAAGAAATTTCCAAAAGAACCAATCTGGAAAAAAAATGTAATCAAAATTAATGTTGGGGGTAGAATCTAGCAAGAACTTGAGATGAGATTAGTGACATCAGGAGACACAAATTTTCAGCTTTACTTCCCACCCATCTTTCAAGTTTCAGTTTAATTCTACCTTTTTAATGAAGGTTGTTTTACTACTCTGAGAATCTCATATACAGCAATTTTACTTATATCTCTTAGTTTTTAATAAAATAATTTTTCTGTATTATCCTCTAATTGGTTTAAGTGTTTTGATTCTGTTTTCCCCAACAAAAACTTCGATCTCTTGAAAATAGGCTTCTTAGTATTATATTTCACTGGTATACTCTTGAAATTTTTGTTACAGTATTAGAAACTTACAGAATCCCTACAAACATTATTGTCTTAAACTGAAATGCCTGGGGGCCACGCTTGATTGAATGGCCAGTACTTTTGACAGTGAGTGATTTTCCTGACCAACCGTTCACTCACTTTTCTTGTCACAACTAAGGTGTCCTTTCTTTAAGGATCTAATTCTCCACTGCCCAAAGCTACATTATGCACCCCTCTTATGAGCCCCCATATCACTCTGAGCTCATGCTTATCACACTGCATTTAAATTTCCAGATGACTTGCCTCTCTCCCCTCCTGGGCTGTGAGCTCTATTAAAGCAGAGACTGTGCTGTGTCACTATGGTATTTCCAGTGTCCAGAACTGTGGCTAATCTATGGTTGGCACTTAATAACTAACTGTGGAATTTGTTCAATGAGTAAACACTAAGCTGAATCATTTCTACTCCCCTGGCTTTATTTTTCCCATGTGTGAAATAAAAACCTGCCTGCAATTCCAACTGAAGGTTAGCTAAACATGGGTATGGTTAGAGAGCTGCACCAATATATGTGACTTACCTTTCTACAGAGCTGAGAGAACTGTGATTAGACCATTGGCTTCTACTGTGGTCTGGTCAGGTTGGCAGAAGGTTTTACCCTGGAGCTCAATTGTACACAGACTCTGAGGAGGAATCCAGCTGACATTGTTAAAGTTCAAGTGCATAGAATGCCAGGCATGACAAGACAAAAGAATACACTGCTGGTGACAAATAAACAGGAGCCAAGAGGCACAATAGTCAACTTCCATCAATTTATTTCCATCTGTTCATATCCACTTAACTACCCTGAGTTTATTTAGAGACAATTATCCATGGCAACAAACTACATCAGTTCCTCCAAGGAGTTTGTAATTTTTCATGAAAGACTCAATGAAAATTAAAAACCAAGAGACACCACAGTATAATTCCCAAACTAGTCATTGTTAATTACAAAATAAAATTAAATCTTCAGAAGGGAAAGCAGTAAAATGCACTCTACTCTTTTATAAAGGCTTTACAAGGAAGAAGTGTAAATCTCTTTAGAAAGATACTCACATGTAGACAAAGATTCGGGTGAAGCCAACAAATCATACTTGGTTACCTCTTTGAAGATCTGAATTTCTTACCTTATCTGAACAAAACCTGTGTTCACTATTGTCAATCCTATGAACAGATCAAAATATTGAGCTTTCCCCTCAATGGTACATTAGAAATAATTCTTAATGAACTTTTTCATGTGAATTTTTCTTCCATGTTTATTTCACAAACATGTCTCCAGGTATATATAATACACATTAAAAAATCAAATGGCATATATGTATTTTTTTTAGATTTTATTTATTTATTTATTTATTTATTTATTTATTTATTTTTAGACAGAAGGGAAGGGAGGGAAAAAGAGAGGGAGAGAAACGTCAATGTGTGGTTGCCTCTCACATGGCCCCCACTGGGGACCTGGCCTGTAATCCAGGCATGTGCCCTGACTGGGAATCGAACCAGCGACCCTTTGGTTCGTAGCCTGTGCTCAATCCACTGAGCTACACCAGCTGGGGCAGCATACATGGTTTTTAAGTGAGGAAATGACTGCAGTTACTGTGAATTTTCCACATTTGAATTACCTTGTGTGTTATTTCCCCTGATACCACAAACAGTTAATTTACAAGCAATGAACATTAAATACCTACTGCATGCCAGTCAATGCTGGATATAGTATATAAGTTAATTTTTATCTCTAAGGTGCTCACAGGCACACACACACCTCTGAAAGTATTGTATATGTATATTAGGACAAGCCTTACATATAAGGCAAAATGTAAACAGGAATACAGAAACCATGGTAAACATTTAAAGTGAACAAATTTAACATCAGGAATTGGGTACATGGGTAATGGATTCTCAGGGAAGCCAAAGAGCAGATTGTGCAGCAATCAAGATATTAGCATCAGCAAGAAACACCTATCGTCTGTCTGGAAAGATGAGGAGGGGGTGGACTGTAGTTTCACAGTGACTGGGCCACAGTTGGCCTGTCCAACAGGAGCTACAGTCACAGAGGAAACATATTCACTGCCAGAGACACCACAGGAAATGTAAAGGGGGAAAATTATCTCAGCTTACCTGATTGTCCTGTCCTGTCCTTCAGTCCTCAGCCTCTGCCTTCCGATTGGCCAAGTCTACCAAGAAGTTTGGGGGCAGAATAGCTTAGAAACTATTTCCTGTGAAACAAGAGCAGAGCAGGGGAAGAGGCAGAAGGTATTTTGGAGGAGATTTTTTTTTTTTTTAAGATTATTTTTTAAAGATTTTTTAATTTTATTTATTTTCAGAGAGGAGAAGGGAGGAAGAGCAATGTATGGTTGCCTCTCACATGACCCTCATTGGGGACCTGGCCCGCAACCCAGGCATGTGCCCCAACTGGGAATCGAACCGGGACCCTCTGGTTCCCAGCCCGCGCTCAATCCGCTGAGCTACACCAGCCGGGCAGGAGGAGATTTATGGACACCCCTTTGTCAAGCGATGTTATATAACTGAGAGAGGGAGATTTATTTAACTCTGGACACTAAAATCTCACAGCATTTGTCATTGGCATCCATCTACATCAGTTCCTCTACTCAATTCCTGGAAAGTTATCTGAGTTTGGGTTGATTAAAGTACCACAAAAAGATGATAATTAATGTCCACTTCACAGAATAAACTGTCTGCTGATTACTAAACTAACGCTATGAGTGCAATATGTGCACACCACATTCTCAGGCAAACCTATGGTTATTGATATAATTCTGCTATCCTGTCATCTTCTGCTAATCAACAATCCTCCACCTCACCACCTCATAGGTATTTGTAAAACCCTTAGGTAGGTGTGATTAAGGTAAAAGTGTGTCACTTTTTTCTGTTCAGAGTCATGAATTGTACATTTCTTGAAGAAAGAACCTGTGTTTTATTTGTACGTGTGTGTGTGAAACCAGGACCAAAACCATGAGCCACCATAGCAAGGTAGGAGTAGGACCCAAGGATGGCAGGGTCCTGGAATGGTCGGCGGGCGGGGAAGAAGGGAGTAGAACATGGAATCAATGTTTGCTTGTTGCCCTAAACATTGTAAGATGTATTATACTCTTCATTAGCTTTAATGTTTCTTTACACATTTCTGACGCAGAATTCTTAAACCCAAGTGGCAGATTAGAAATTGATACTAAGAAAAGTTCAGTAACTTACTGAAATTTACATAGCAAGTAACCAGTAGAGTCAGCTTTCCAATCCAGGCATGGAGAGATGAAAAGAAAATATTACATTGTGTTTCCTGATTCCCACCCAGAATACTTGAAATAACTGAAGCCAGTTAAAGAACACTGCTTCATGGAGTAGTCTAGAACTCTGTCACCTAAATGATCACCCCAAACTGTTCCCAACTCTTCGAAATGTTCACTAGGAGAGGAGCTTATGTCTCACAATTAAAGAGAAAAGAAAGCCTTGTGAAGCGAATTGGACTGTGATTCCATAAGTATTAGAGTGAATAGTCTTAAATCAATGTACCAATAACTTCTTTCAGCTTTAAATAAGAGAGGAGAGAGAGCAGAGGGGCTGCCTGCATCCGAAGTAGGGACAGGCCAGAGGACTGGAGAGAAGCGGGTGGAAGTATGGTGGTGCTGTGACCTCTGAAGACAGGTTTCAACAACTTGGCAATTTTCTCTTAGTTGTTTTTTTTCTAATCTGCTTCTGTGGTTAGGAAAAGCAAAGCTGGGTTGCCACTGTTTTGTGTTGAGGGAAATAGCTACCTGATTCTCCCACCAGAACACCTCTTCTTTTATCTGCTGCTAACATCAAGCTTTGAGTTGGAATTTGTTCAAGAAAGGGGTTCTTCTGTAAAAGAAAAAAATGTCCGAACACCACAAATCTAGAACGTTATTGATAGTTGGAGAGAAACCACTGACCTAAGGGTTGGAAGATCTAGTTTTATTCTAGTTCTGTGTCTCTCTCAAGGGTGGGAAAATTGCTTAACCCCCGGGACCTCCCCTTCTTTATTTTAGTGGCATCAAGATCTCACTAATTAGAGTCCTTCCAGCTTCTACATGCTGTGATTAATCCATGGGGAGATGAATTTTCCAGCAGAAATTAATTCTTATTAGTCCTCTTTTTGTTTTTATTGCTTCAGAAATTGTAAATTTTGGACACCTGTATTATTAGAGCATGATTGAGCATGGCAGATGCAGTTAGTTATACGTTAGTGGCATTTTGAGGTGTGATTGAGAAATGGTATAAGCACATGCTAGTTCTGATTGTTACTGTTAATTGGGTTGAGTTAGCACAGGAGAACTTGTTCCTGAACTTCCCTCATCTAAAGTTTGCAGTGGTAACTAGAGACCTTGTGAAAAGTAACTGGGACCAAGATGTCACTGTCAGACTCTTGTTGTAGTGACCCACATAATTTCTTCACCTCCTGATCCTCCTGGAAGTCTTAAGACTGGGACAATTACCCTGCTACTCTAAGGTGGAGGAGGAAACCCCCAGGAATGGGACCCAAGAAAGCTAAGTAGAAGGTGCCGGGCACTGTTTGCACAGTGATCCATCACAGCCACCTAGTAGGACCAGTGTCTTGTCTACACACCGACTTTACAGAGCCTTGTCAGTGCCCAGGAACAGCTGGCTAGCCTAATGAAGAGTTTTTATTTTATTCTAAGAATTTTATGTAGTGTGAGCTTTATTGATAGAGACCTAAATAGACACTAAAGGATTTTTTTTTCCCCAGGAGCTACATTTATGATAGAAAATAAAACAACTCTGCTAGTCTAAAGATGTAAATTTAATTCTTTTCCATTCATTTATTTTTTTATTTACAAGGATATCCAGGAAGCCTACTATGGGGAGCCTTTCTAGAATATGAGTTGTAAGAGACTTTTTCAGTTGCCTGAAATATATCTAAACTATAATTTTAGAAGGTGTTTTTGATCAATATGATGTTCTGAGTTTGGGGTGAGAAATGACGGTATAAGTTCCAATTCATTGATTGACTCCTAAGCCACTGAAGGCACAGTCGTAACAAGTAAAATACACAAGTCTAATGGTTTATTGTTACTTTGTTTATTCTGTAAATATTTATTGAATCTGTGCAATGTGCCAGGCACTGTTGTAGATTCTGTATGAATAAGTCATAAGTTTTAGGGCACTGTGTGAATGAGGCATTTTGACAATGTCTCTTGCATTCATGGATCTTATTTTATTGTGGGCAAGACAGTAAAGAAATAAATACTCGCTTAGTACCTAATGTAATACAGGCATTGACAATGCTCTGAAGAAAAATAGAGTTGAATAAGGTTATAGAGAAATAGAGTTAGGCTGGGGGTCAACGATACGCAATGTCATTAGCTGTCCTGTCTGAGAAGATGACATTTCAGCAGATATCTGAAAAGTTCTAATATGAATATTTCAAAAAAAAGATACTTTTCACTACTTTTACTTTAACGATTGATCATTCTGTTTCCTACACCTGACATATCCTCTCTCTTCGCAAATTTTGGTATTGAAGGCCCAGTTTATAATGAGCCTTGTTTCTCAGTACCATCTTGGAAAAATTCATCTTATTGAGTCTAAAGATCCCCTTCCTGATTTTATCATGCAAATAATTATTTTTTTCTTAGTTAAAATAGAATTAATAGGTGTGACAATAAAGCAGATTGCATGAGACTTTGTAGGCTCTTAATAAAAAATTATAAGAAATCCTAGTAGCATATTTGTGAGAAACTTTTTTTGCACTGACATTACTCTTCCTTGATTTTTAATGCTTATACTGAAGATTAGAAAAAGTCTATCCCACTGCAACTGCCTCAAATGAGGTTACAGAATTACGACTGAATTTTACCACTTCCCATCATTCTTCTACAAGTGAAAGTGGTAACCACAGACTGAAGTCCATTGTGGCAGGCAGAAGCTCCCACCTGCCCACAAGGATGAGTGAAGGGGTGTCCCGATCACCTTGGACTATTTATAGAGCAGTTTCTTTTTTTAACTTGTGGTACAAAATGTCATCTTAAACATTTCTAAATGTATAGTTCAGTTATATTAAGTATATTTATGTGTGCAACCAGTCTCCAGAACTTCATCTTAAAATTGAAACTCATTACCAGTTAAACAATAACTCCTTATTCTCCCCTCCCATCAGCTTGGGAACCACTATTCTACTTTTTGTCTCCATGAGTTTGACTACTCTAGATGCCTCAGGTGGGTAGACTCATAGAGTATTTGTCTATTACTGGCGTATTTCACTTAGCACAATGTCCTCAATATTAATCCATGCTGTAGCATTTGTAAAAAGTTTCTTCCATTTTAAGGGTGAATAATATCCCATTATCTGGAATAATACTCTGTTTTGTTTATGCATTCATAAATCAGTTTGATTAGGTAAACTTGATATAAAATAAATTGCACATATTTAAAGTGTACAGTTTTTAAGGTTAGACATCTGAATACACCCATGAAATCACCGCTGCAATTGAGATCGTGAGCATGTCTGTCACCTGCAAAAATACCTCATTTACCTTTGTAATCTCTGCTCCTATTCTTCCCACCCTGTTTTCAGGCAACAACTGATCTGTCTGCCACTACAGATTACTTTGCATTGTTTAGAATTGTTTCTGTCCAGAGTAATTATTTTGAGATTCATCTATGTTATTGAATATATAGAGAGTTCATTCTTTTTATCACTGAGTGTAATCTATAGTACCAATATACAGTCTGTCTGTGCATTCACCTGTGACAGATATCTGGGTTGTTATAGTTTTTGTAAATTATAAATACATGAGCATTGCAACTACAATTACAAATACATGAATACTGTGAACATTCATGTTTAAGTCTTTGTATGGATATTCTTTCATTTCTCTTGGGTAAATACCTAGGATAAGAATGGCAGGATCATATGCTAAATGTATGTACAACTTTTTAGGAAACTGTCAAACTGTTTTCCAAAGTGGTGAACCATTTTACACTTCTATCAGTAACATGTAGTAATCCCATTTCTTCTACATTCTTGCCAATGCTTGCTATGATCAGTCTTTTCATTGTAGCCATTCTAATAGGTGTATAGTGTTATCTCATTATAGTTTTAATTTGTTTTTCCTTAATGACTAATTAAGATGAGAAAAAGAAAAGATGAGTATCTTTTTATGTGTGTATTTGCAATCTATGTATTTTCTTTGATGAAATGCCTGTTTAAATATTTGGTTCATTTTTGTTGCTTGTTATTGTTTCATTTTTATTTCAAAACATAAACTCAACTGCAATCCAGCCAGACTTGGAGGGGGACAAGAAAAACATAGAACCCAATATACTGCAGCCAGAGCACACAGATTATAGGATATTCTGAGCAGGTGGGGTTACAGGGTGCTCCCCTGAGCTACAGGAGGAATGGTCTGATGGTTAAGATAAAACACAGGTCAAATATTTTAGAGTTGTCCAAAGTCTGCAATGGTGATCTTCTTGCTGGCCTTGCCATTCCTGGACCAAAAGCTCTCCATGGCTACCACAATATTCATGCCTCCTTTCACCTTTCTGAAGACCACATGCTTGCCATCCAGCCACTCGGTCCTGGCAGCACAGGTGAAAAACTGAAAACCATTGTGTCGGGTCCAGCATTTGTCATGGACAAGATGCCAGAACCCATATGATTCAGGGTGAAATTGTCATCATCAAATTTCTTTTCATAGCTGGACTTGCCTCCCATTCCATTTTGGTCTGTAAAGTCACCCCCTTAGCACATGTATCACAGAATACCTCTGTGAAAACAGGAACCTTTATAATAAAATCCTTTCTTCTCAGTGCTCAGACCAAGAAGGTTTTCCACTAGCTTTGGAACTTTGTCTGCGAACAGCTTGAAGGAGACGTGGCCCAAGGGTCTGCAGTCGATGAGGAGGTTAAAGAACACAGTGGGGCTGACCATTCTGTGCGTAGGTGGCTCCAGGGTGGTGGCATCTGCAAGTCCTGGTCCATTTTTTTGTTGAGCTGTTTTCTTGTTATTGAATTTGGAGCTTTTAAAGTGTATTCTGGACAAAAGTCCTTTAGCAAATATATGATTCATAAATATTGTCTCCCAGTCTGTAACATTCTATTAATTGTGCCTTTAGAATATAGAAATTCTTAATATAAAGTCTAATTTATGTATTATTTTCTTCTATGGATAATGCTTTTGATGTAATATCTAAGAAATCTTAGCCTAATCCAACTTCATTAAGATTTTTTTAATGTTTTCTTCTAGAATGTTATTTATGTATAGGAATAAATCAAAGCTTTTCTGTTCTTTTTCTTATTTGTTTTTGTTTTGGCATAGCACATCCAATTGTCCAAGCACCATTTATTGAAAGGCCATTCTTCCTCCTCTGAGCTGACCTTGCCCTTTGTCAAAAGTCAGTCTTCTACAGTTTATAGCATGTGTCTGTCTATTTCTGGACTCGCTTCTGTTTTATTGTTCTATTTGCCTCTTTTCATGCCAATTCCACACTCTCTTGGTTACTGTAATTTGAAAAAGTCTTAAAATCGGAAAGTCCTTTCAAAGTTGTTTTAATTATTCTCTGCCCTTTGCAGTTCCATAAGAATTTTAGAATTAGCTTATCAGTTTCTTCAAAAATACTATTGGGATTTTGGATGGGATTATGTCAAATATACAGGCCAATTTGTGAAGAATTGGTGTTATAAAAATATTGAGTTTTATTATGCATGAACATAAAACTTGTTTTTTAATATCTTTTTCATTTCTCTCAGCAATATATTATAGTTTTCAGTGTGGAGGCCTAGAACATATTTTATTAGATTTATACTCAAGCATTTCATAGTTTTTGATGCTATTATAAATAATATTTTAAAATTAAAATTTCCAATCCATTTTGCCAATACATAGAAAAACAATTTATTTCTGTATGAAAATCTGTCAAGTCCTGATAATAGTGCTTATGGTGACATGCACAGTGGGGCTCATTACTTTCATGGAGACATGAAAAGCCCAAGTACACACTGAAGTGACTGTCTTGACTGAGTGATCCACTTGTGAGTGCTAAGGCCACAGCTCATTCTGATCTTGTGAACTGTCTGTGGCAGAAGATGACTCGTTATTAAATCAGACTTTCAACCACCTGCCAACTTGCTACTAGTCCTAAGATAATCGTAAAGGATGAGAAAAATGTGGGAAAGAATTTAGAAGTCTTGTTTTGTTTCCTTCTTGGGAAAAATGAAAGATTCACTAGGGATATTTTGAGAATGTTCTGCAAGAATGTTTTTCTTATCCACCATAGGCTCATAATGACATCATAATAGACAGATGAGGAAGAAGCATATTCATCCACTGTGTCCTTTTCTAGGTAAGACACTTCCGTACACCCTGATAACCACCACATGTGGGAGACACAGTGAACATAGGTAGAAAACTCTGCCCTCATCTTCTGAAACACTGGCACAGTATCTGGGTGAGGGTGCAGAATGGAGATGGCAGGAAGGGCTGGCACACAGCATGTGTACAGAACAGGCAGCAGAAGACAAGTTTTGGCTGTATCCCTTTCTTGATATATGGTTCTGAATAAGATATTCTAACCTCACAGGACCTTGGTATTTTTTGGTTGTAGAAGAGAGAGGTAATAAATTGCTTTTGCTGCAGTAATTCAAACAACAAAAAAAATCTCAGCAGTTGCATATACACAGATGCATCTAGAGGAAGACAGTTAGTAGACAGGCTGCGGAGTTGCTATGTATATAGAGAAGTCAGATTGTCTAGGTCACAATGTTTGGAGTTGAAAATAGCCAGTCGGGGTCAACTGAATGGACACAGCTGTTGACCCAGGGCCTGTCTAGATGTATACCAAATGAGAATGAAACTGCCATTAATTCATGGATTCTTGCTGCTTCACTGAAAAAAACAGTTGCGAAAAATGGCATGGTTATTGCTGAAGCCCTTCCCTGGGATATTGGTTTAGGAAGTCTGCAGATTTTCTGAAGGGTTTGCTAGTTCTTAACAAGTGCACTGAATTTCATTGATTCTATTCATTCTAACCTGTTTTCCCAGACAGACCACTGTTTACCATCTCAGTGACCTGGAAATACACTAGCTTCTGCTGCTCGGACTCACTTTATAACAATCTATCTCCGTAAAAAGTCTAGTCAGAGAGATTACAAACAGAGAGGGAATATTTAGTCAATTTCTTTCAAGTCTGCTGCCTAATATCTTGCTGACTGAATGATTTTGGGTGTTTGGCATGTGGATTAATGTAGAGCAACGAAGTAGGAGCCTCAACCTCATCATGTATTCATAGACCCTGAGAGCAAGATTTCTTGACCCTAGTGAGAATCCCATGAGGAGCTTTCAAATATTATTGCTGGCATGGTCCCACAATGGCCAATTAAGTCACAATCTCTGAGGATGTGTTATGGGCACTGGGATTGTTTGAGTTTCCAAGAATATTCCAATTTGCAGCCAGGGTTGAAAACAACAGCTGGAGTTTTCTGTGGTGATTTAGAGACCATGCAAAGTGCCTTAGAGATCACCTAATCAATATATGAAAGAGATCAAAGCAGCTCTGGTTAACGTGGAGAGAAGCATTCTAGACTTCTGTCCATTTGCTCTCCTACAAGCATGGATTAAGAAAACGACTATTCAGGTTATTGAGTGAAAATAATAATTGAATTCCATGTTTATTATTACCAAAATGAGCATATAAAAGTCAGAGAATTTAGTGATTGACCCAAGTAACAGCATTAAATATAATGATGAGAAATCTGAAAGCATTTAACTCAAGTACATTGTGAATCAGCGCTGACTTTGTGTGTCATTTTATAATATTTGTGAAAACATAGTGTTTGACATTTCCATCCTGCCTTTATTTCAAGATCCAGGATGCTAGCCTTCAATTAAGTTGAAAGACATAATATACTTATTCAATGGAGATCCCTACCATCTTGGGAGTTTTTTTAAAGTTAGTGATTATTTAAAATGTCATTTGTACCCACAAATGATCTTTTCCCACCTTGCAGGTGACAAGGTGGAAGGAGTCAATGATTCTTGTCATTGCAGAAGGAAGGATGAGAGCTCCATTCTGAGGAGGAGAAATAGAGATGATGGAGCCAAATATCAATTGAGAGCACTGCCAGTGGTTCTGTGATGAGCACACAAATTCTTTTTTATGTAGCCTCTATTCACATTGCTTTACATCTGTGTCCTTTGATTGCAATTACAAGTTCTGAACAAACGTTATTATAGATGGATACTAAAGTGACTAAACAAAAGGGCAAGCCATTGAGGATAATTACCATCACCCCAGCACAGAGGGGAGGCAGGAGACAATGTCATTTTTTTTTCCCTCAGACTCAGATGCTACATGTACATCACCCACACATTCTGGAATAACCTGAGAATATTTTCTTAGTTTCCTTGTACTTTCATGCTGCTGTCCAATGATCAAGACCTGATGAAGGGCACATGCAGCTCTACAGTCCTGAGGCTACTGAACATGTTTGTTTATACATGGTGTATGCTTTTTGGGCATTCTGTGCCACTTCATTCCTGAAGTTCTTATTACTTCATTTCTGAAGTTCTTCTCTGAAACCTTTCATTTCTTGTCAGAAATGCAGCTGTAACTGAATCTATTCCAAGCAGAGAAAGCTAATCAGTTTTTATGTCTTGGTAATACTATATGTATCAAAACTGATTTGGAGGTGGAAGAGGAGTTCTAGAAATCTTTGGAAATTGGAGATAAAAATATAAACCTTAGAACAGATATATCCACAGAGCTCCAAAATTGATTTGCCCTCAAACTTGGGATACACTTTTATTTTGAAATACCTATATTTTGCATAGACTTGGGAAAACTTTTACCAGTGAATAACAAAAGTGGCCTAGAAGAATGTTCATAGCAGTGATGTTTATGTAGCAAGACTGGGTTGAGAACAATCTAAAAGTCCTTTGAAAGAATTATAATACTGAGCTAAATGTACACATTGGAAAACATACAACAACAGTGAAAATGATAGCTATTCATATTTATCTTGGATAAAAGTCCAACAATAATACCATGTGCATAAACTAATGTGTAGTGGTCGTGCAGTTATCAATTATTATGACAACTTTTTGAAATAATTATCTTTATTATATTTAATAATTATTATTATTTATTATCTTATTATTCTATTGAAAATATAATAAACATTGTTGACTGTTTACCATATCCCAGTTACTAATTCATTTTATCCTTATAATTGTAAGATAAATGGTATAATTTTAACCATTTTACGTATGAGGAAAACAATACAGAGAGGTTAGGTAACTTGGCCAAGATCAAAACGCTTTACTCATGCAACCAATATTGAACTTGGGCAGTCTGGCTTCAGAGTTCGCCCTCTAAACCATTATATTATGCTGTCTCTTACAAGTAGGTAGGTCAGCATTTTCAGTTATTGACATATGCCATAGCAAAATGTTGCTTTTGGTGCAAAGAGATGAGTATGTTCATAGCAATTATATTGATAATAAAAAGATAAAAACAACCTAAAAATCCATTGTTAAGAGAATAGGTAAATAATTGAGATATAGTCATGTGGAAAAATATTATACATTAGTGGAAACAAACTAACTATGCAAATATCAAAATAATGTTGAGTGATAAAGACAAAGGCAGGGGACATATGTCATATATAAAAATATATATGTATATGTATTAAAATACCTACAAATTTACATTTGCATTACACTACCACAAATAACTGTAGCCAATTGTTATCTGAAAAAAAAAGTTCTACTTCACCTAAATCTTAAAAATGCAACATTAAACACAAAGCAATGTGATCATTATCTTTGCTTTTGAATTGGAAAAATTTTTGCACGTTTTTAAAGTATAACCGTTAATGAGACAATTTGAAAATATATATTAAAGCTTTTTCATGATGAAAGACTCCCAAACTCTTTTTATGAAGCCAGCACCATCTTAATCCCAAAACCAGAAAAAGACATAACAAAGAAAGAAAACTTTAGGCCAATATCACTGGTGAACATTGACGCTAAAATCCTCAATAAAATATTGGCAAACCACATCCAGCAATACAATAAAAAGATCATACACCATGACCAAGTGGGTTTCATCCCAGGGATGCAAGGATGGTACAACATTCACAAAACAATAAAAGTAATACATCACATAATCAACAAGATCATATCAATAGATGCAGAAAAAGTATTCGATAAGGCACAGCATCCATTTATGATAAAAACACTTAGCAAAGTGGGACTAGAGGGAGCATTCCTCAACATAATAAAGGCCATATATGAGAAACCTACAGCCAACATTATACTCAATGGACAAAAACTAAAATCTTTCCCACTAAGATCAGGAACAAGATAAGGTTGTCCACTATCACCACTTCTATTCAACATAGTACTGGAACTATTAGCCACAGCAATCAGACAAGAAAAGGAAATAAAAGGCATCCAAATTGGAAAGGAGGAAACAAAACTGTCATTGTTTGCAGATGACATGATAGTGTTCTTAGAAAATCCTATAGACTCTGCCAAAAAACTACTCGATCTAATAATTGAATTTGGCAAAGCAGCAAGATACAAAGTCAATATCCAGAAATCAAAGGCATTTTTGTATACCAACAGTGAAACAGCAGAAAGAGAAATCAGGAAAAAAATCCCATTTGATATAGCAACAACAACAACAAAAAAAATAAAATACCTGGGAATAAACCTAACCAAGGAGGTAAAAGACCTGTACTCAGAAAACTACACAACACTGAAGAAAGAAATCATGGAAGACACAAACAAACGGGAACATATACCATGCTCATGGATTGGAAGAATCAACATCATCAAAATGTCCATACTCCCCAAAGCAATATATAGATTCAATGCAATCCCTATCAAAGTACCAATGACATATTTCACAGATATAGAATAAACATTTCAAAAATTTATATGGAACCTTAAATGACCCCCAATATCAGCTGTAATTTTGAGAAAGAAGAGCAAAGCAGGAGGGATCACAATTCCTGATATCAAACTGTATTACAAGGCTACTGTAATCAAAACAGCTTGGTACTGGCATAAAAACAGACAGATAGACCAATGGAACAGAATAGAGAGCCCAGAAAGAAACCCAAGTCTCTATGGGCAATTAATCTTTGACAAAGGGGGCAGAAGCATGAAATGGAATAAAAATAGCCTCTTCAACAAATGGTGTTGGGAAATCTAAACGACTGCATGCAAAAAAATGAAACTCAGCACCAACTTACACCGTGCACAAAAATAAATTCAAGGTGGATAAAAGACTTAAATATAAGTCGTGACACCATAAAAGTCCTAGAGAAAAACATCGGTAGGAAAATCTCAGACATTCCACACAGCAACATCTTCAATGATATGTCCCCTAGAGCAAGGGACATAAAGGAAAGAATAAACAAATGGGACCTTATCAAAATAAAGAACTTCTGTGGGGCAAAAGAAAACAGTATTAAAATAAAAAGAGAACCAATAGTATGGGAAAACATAATTGTCAATGATACCTCGGACAAGGGTTTGATCTCCAAAATATATACAGAACTCATACGACTCCACTCGAGGAAGACAAAAAAAAAAAAACAATTAAAAAATAGACAAAAGATATGAACAGACACTTCTTGAAAGAGGACATACAGAGGGCCCAGAGTCATATGAAAAGATGCTCAACATCATTAGCCATTAGAGAGATGCAAATTAAAACCACAATGAGATACCACCTCACACCAGTCAGAATGGCCATCATCAACAAAGCAACAGATAACTGTTGGAGGGGTTGTGGAGAAAATGGAACCCTAGTGCACTGTTGGTGGGAATGCAGACTGGTGCAGCCACTGTGGAAAACAGTATGGAACTTCCTCAGAAAAATGAAAATGGAACTGCCTTTTGACCCAGCAATTCCACTGCTGGGATTATACCCTAAGAGCCCTGAAAAACCAATTCAAAAGAACCTTTGCACTCCAATGTTCATAGCAGCACAATTCATAATAGCCAAGTGCTGGAAACAACCTAAGTGCCCATCTACAAATGAATGGATCAAGAAACTACGGTACATTTACACAATGGAATTCTACGCAGCAGAAAGGAAGAAGGAGCTTATACCCTTTGCAACAACATGGATGGAACTGGAGAGCATTATGCTAAGTGAAGTAAGCCAGGCAGTGAGGGACAAATACCACATGATCTCACCTTTAACTGGAACACAATCAACAAAAGCAAAAAGCAAGCAAAACTTAACCAGAGACATTGAAATTAAGAACAATCTAATAATAGCCAGGGGGGAGGGGACAATGGGGAGAAGGGTTTTCAGGAACCACTATAGAGGACACATGGACAGAACCAAGGGGGAGGAGGGAGGCAGGGGAGGGAGGTGGAGTTGGAGGGAGTGGGGGTAGGGGAGAGGAGAGGATGCAGACAACTGTAATTGAACAACAATAAAGTAATTATTGAAATGTTAAAAAAGTTTTTTCGTGTGGTTTTTAAAATAATTTTTTGGTAAAATTTCATGAGAAAATAATCAGAAATACCCACAAAGCTTATTTTTGGAAATAATTTTATAAAAATAAAAAAATTGAAAATAAAATATATTAGCTTGCTGGGGATATCATATGAAATTTTCACAGATTGGGTGGCTTAACACACCAAAATTTATTTTCTCAGAATTGTGGAAGCAAAAAGCCCAAAGGCATAAGGTGAGCAGGTTTGTTTCTTCTAGGATCTAACTTGTTGCCATACAGATTGGCGTATGCCGCCTTCTTCCTGTGACTCACATGGTCAGCCCTTGGTGTGCATTGTCTGCGCCTAATCTCCGCTTCTTATAAGAACATCAGTCATATTGAACTAGGGTCCACGCTAATGATCTCATTTGAACTTAGTTATATTTGTAAAGGCCCTATCTCCAGATACAGTCACATTCTATGTACTGGGAGTTAAGGATTCAACATATAGATTTGGAGTGTACAGATTTCAGCCCATAAACTAAATTAAATATTAAATAATACAGAACAGGTTATAAAATAACCTAATGCAATATAGCTAATAAATAAATGGAAGCCATTAGAAACTTTCTCAATGACATGCAACAATGTACATTATATATTATGTGAAAAGCAATTTTTAATATATGAAAATATACTCCAACTTTGTTTTAACAAAACCAAGGCAACAAAAAAAATTAATAATGGTTATCTCTGAGTAGTAGCATCTTGGTTTTTTATTCTTATGTATATTTAAGCTTATCTATGATAAATATTATTATTTTATAATCAGAAGAGTTTTTAATTTACTGCATGGATAAGATTATACATCACGAGTAGTAATAAATATATTAAAAGCAACATGTCCCGGTTACATTTATTCATTTATTAATTCAATCAATATTTATTGATTTATTAATTCAACCAATACTTATTGATTATCTATTCTATGCCTGGAAACCAGGGTCAGGAAGGAAAGTTTGGAGATTGCATAATTTTTTCTTTTTATGTAAAATGTTTGTATATTTACATGCATGTGCCCTAGATTTATAAATTTGTGACTCAGAATTAAACTCATGCTTCAGAATTTTTAAGGCAATGCCATCCAGTTCCATCATGCACCTAAATTACGGGAGAGAGCCATGGAGGAGGATACATAAAAAGAAGAGGCCGTGACAAGTTTCTTGAAATATTTCGGTGCCACGTAGAAGAGCACATGACTTGTAGGCTCAGTTTAGGGAATGGAGCTCACTTTAGGTTAAAAGTTTGATTACATATACAGAAAAAAATAATATTCTAAAAGTATCATTTATGTTCTTGGGAGGTCGGGAGTTTAATAATATTAAAGTTTATTTTACATCAGAACTGTCTAAATGCTCTGTACCTCTGTCGTCTAGTATGGAAGTCCCTACATGTAGCAGCTTATAAGCACTTTATACATGGCCACTACAATTGAAGAATTGGATATTTATTTTATTTAACTACTGTTAATTTAAATGTAAATATCAGCATGTGGCTAGGGACACCCGATTGAACAGCACGGGTCTAGCAGACTTCTTGGCAGGGGTACAACTGATTTGAATGGCCAACGTGTCACCCAGGTGGAGAACACGATGCCTAGCCCGAGGCTGTATGACTCTTTGAACTTAAAGTTATAGGACAGGTTTTTCTTCTAGGGGGCATTTGTGAAGAAAAAGATATTCTAGTTGGAAAAGACAGATAAGCATGACTTGGATTGTCTAAATTACTTTAAAAATATGTTTGCCAAATGTGAAGGTGTGGTAGAGAGCAGACTATTGTAATCTAATATGAAAATCCAGAATGCTTGTTATAATTCAGCTAGAGGTGATAGGGTACAAACATGTTTGAAAGGTAATATCAGTGTAGCTACCACAATTACATTTATACAAATCATTATACAACCAAATTTATAAATGGAATCCTGAGACCCAAACAGTTTGAGTGACAGGACCTTATCTACTGCACTCACGTGAAGTTTTAGGCAGGCTGCGTTGAACAGCAGCTTCTCAAACAATGCCAGTTTTAAAAATGACGAATGTCAGAGTGAACGCTGCACCTCTGGTCAGCTGAGTGAGTCCAGTACACATTCCTTTGTAACGCAATACCTTCTGAAAACCCACATAAACCAGCATATTAATATAACCAATGCATCAAGGAACGCCAAAGACCTAAAGTTCATTAGATGAACGTTCTAGAGCTTTAGCTTGAAATATCAATTTAGTTTAGAGAAAATGTGCTACATATGTTTCTCGTGAGCAGCACTTGAAGGTTTATTTCTTAAACTATTCATGTAACACAGAAAGCAGTGACCTATGTCTTTGACAGATATCTTATCTGTAATAAGCAGAGCTTTGAAGAGAGAACTGCTACTTCAAAACTAGTTGCCTGGGTTATAACAAGCATTGATGTCAGGAAGGTCAATTAAGAAGTGACCTCCAACAACAAGCCTTTGTCATTTAGCATTAGTCCACATTCTTTGTCAGCCTCAATGTCAGTAACATTAATTGTTGCCCTTTTGCTTTGCATTGAAAGGTCATTAGGAAAAGTTAAGGCTCCTATGTGTTCACTGACATTCCATCAAGTAGGTTATCAAAGGAGCGAGGAGAAAATACTGGGTAAGGCAGGATGAACTCTTCACCTATAGACTACTTCGAGCAGATCAAGATTGTCACCTGCCAATTAGCTGTATGACGAGAAATGCTTTTCTTTCAACGTAATCCAAATACCTATCTCATTGTGATAGTAGCAATAGTATGTTACCTTCACCAATGCGTGACTGTGTTTATTTCACTAGTGTTTAGAAATAGAATTTCCTTTCTCTAAACTTTCCTTTTCAGTGGCTATTCCTAATCAAAGACATCTCAGAGAGCTATCAGACTGAACTGCTATAGCTTAAAAAATGTGATAAATAAGAGTAGTGGTGTTATAATGTAGTTAGGAAAATCATTAATAGATACAAGTGAGAAAAGCTCATTTTAATTTGGGAGTTTGTTTTGAAACCATGAGTAAGAACCTTAGAAGTATAGATATTCTATGCATGAGAAATTATTTCTGATTAGATATTTAACTTTACATAGAAAGGAACAGTTAGTGAAGTGATTAGTGTTTAACTGGTGGAAAAATAAAACCTTGCGATGTAGTCATACCAAGGCCAAATTAAGAAAATCCTTTTGCATCCATTTCACTAGGTAAAAAGTATATATAATCTGTCAACCCGTTTTATTGAGACAATGGGATAATGCATGCACCTATAAATATCTTGATTTCCTTATGAGAAAAAAGTCTATACATTTTTGCCAGTGTCACTATAATCATGACTATAGTAAATGAAGGAAAAGCATGTGTTGTCATATGTATGTTTTGCTATACATGGAATTTTGGAAGATTATTTAAGATCCTGGATGAGCAATAACACCAATAGTATTTGATTTTACAGGTATGGCTCTCCAAAACTCCAAATTCCTAAGATGAGGAACGCACAACTTCAAAGAATAATCTCAACCAAAGACTGTGGGTTGGCTTTTTATAGAAACATGTGATTTTCCAAAAAGCTGCAATGTTACAAAATATATAGGGTAATAGGTATATGTCTTTGATAATATGTTGTCTTATTTTGGGCTTTAATTTGTACAGTGGTGATTGTAATTCCATAAAGTGCCCTCTTTGTGTGAATACACATATTGCATTCAAATGCATCATTGGGGAGATACCTTTTTTATATTTATTTTTAGGATATATTATATTTTATTTAGTAAAGTAATACAGTAAAATGGAAAGAGTATCCTATGTAAATTTGATGATGAAATGTATTCCATTCTTCTTACTGAAGTTTGCTTTATATTAGGATTAGGTAGATGTAAAAGCTGCTAGGATAGATTACCACAGAAATTCAGTATTTCCTTTAATAGAAAAAAGTTAGCATTTTCTTTTTAAATCATTACATAGACACTACTACAGGCAGTTGGTTTGCTGTTTCTTGGCTCTCCTAGACTGCTAGTGATTTTTGTATTACTCTGTAGACTGGTTCATAATTTTGATCCTGCTTTTTGATAAGTTGCATTTCCAGCTGGTTCCGTGAGAAGGTCATGAACACATTGTTTTGGTGTCAAGCAGAAAGAACTGGCTCATTATCAGAGCCCTGTGGCTTTTAATGAGGATTGCCATCAGACAGGTATTTGAATATTGTTCAGCAGCCCTGTGTCTCATTATTATACTTTGCTTCAAACTTGGATTAAAGAAGAGTTGCAAGAAAGATCCTGGCAAAAACTATGATATTTACTTTGTGTATAAACTTCTACAGTACATCAAACTCAAGAAAAACCTCATGTTTGTTAGTCATAGTTAATTGGACTCCCACAAACATCAAGTATGAGTCCCTTTAATTCAGCAGCCCCGACACAAATGGAGTGGTTATCAACACTGAAATGGTCTACTCATCCCCAGGTGGCAGAGGGATGACTGTAACCTGTAGGGAGAGTGTTATGCCTGCTTAGGAGGAGAGATGGAAGATGCTGTTAAAAATAATTTGCTCTTCCGGTATTGTAGAAACACTCTTGCTTCACCTCAGGGGTTTAAACGGGTGCCTTGGTGCTGGCAGGCATGCTGTCAGAGGGACTATTAAACATCGAAGAAGAAGAATGAAAAACGGTCTGTATCCAATCTACTTAGACTTCTTTTCTGTTTCTTTCTCTGGTAGTCTTAAAATGGTCAAGAAACAAAGGGGTGAGAAGATGCTCAATTGCTGGAATGCTTGTGGTGAAGACAGGGATGACTTGAGCATCTTCGTAGTCATGGGGTAATGAGGAAGTCAGAGTAACCATTCTTCTCTTTCTCTCTTAATCTGTAGTACAACAATTTGGTATGCTTGAGATAGACCAGTCTGTGAAAAGCAGTGAATTTTAAAAGGGAGAAAATGATCTATAGCCTATAATGAAAGTGCATAGTGGACCCTTAGGAAAATAGTTCTCTCTTTTACCTCTAGCCAATTCTCCTACTGACACCCAACGAAGGATTTTCTTAGGATAACATTATTACTACTATTATGAAAACAAACACTGCTGACACTACTACTGCTACTAGTAACAATAGATGCTGTGGAGGTTAATATTATACGTCAAGTTGACAAGGCCAAGGCAACCTAGATAACTGACTAAAAATTCTTTCTGGGTGGATCTGTAAAGGTGTCTCTGGATCATGTCTCTGGTTCTATTTTGCCCACTTGTTTTGTTGATTAGGTTCCACTTACAGGTGAGATCATATGGTATTTTTCTTTCACTGCTTGGCTTATTTCACTTAATGTAATGCTCTCCAGTTCTATCCATGCTGGTGCAAAGGGTAGGAACTCCTTCTTTCTTTCTACTGTGTGTATTCCATTGTGTAAATGTACCACAGTTTTTTGATCCACTCATTTACTGAGGGGCACTTAGGTTTCTTCCAGCACTTGGCTATGGTAAATTATGCTGTTATGAATATTGGGATGCATAGGTTCTTTTGAATTGGTGTTTCAGGGTTCTTAGGGTACATTCCAAGCAGCAGAATCACAGGGTCAAAATGCAATTCAATTTTTAGTTTTCTGAGGAAATTCCATACTGTGTGTCCACAGTGCCTGCACAAGTCTGCATTCCAACCAATTTGGACTATGCTTCCCTTTTCTCCACAACCCCAATGGCACTTGTTTGTTGATTTGTTTATGATGGCCATTCAGACTGGTGCGAAGTGATATTGCAACATCGATAAATTCTTAGAGTTTGTTGGAATCATCAAGGGTCTCTCCCTGGGGGAAATAGTAACTGAGTTAAGTGTTGAACACTGAAAAAATGAGTTAAACAAGTGAAGAGAAATGGTGTACTTCGCAAAGAGAAAATAGGATGTATAAAGGCAGACTTAGAAGAAAATGGCAATGAGTTCTGAGCAACTGGAACTTAGGTTTGGGAGGCAGGTGGAAGTTTGTGAGAGATCTGATTAAAGTACTCAGAGAGTGAACCAGGAAGGACCTGGGAGATCATGACAGGACTGAATTTTATCCAGTGGACTGTCCCTGGGTGATTGTATGTACTAATCCTGAAAGGAAAAGGGCTGAACTAAAGCAGTTACCATAGACTAAAGCATGAAAACATGTTGCCCTTGTTGTTGGAGCTTGTGGGTAACTTTCAGCACTTTAGGAATTGTCACCCCCCACAAACGACATTGTATACCACCAAGTTCTATCCACTGCAGGAAGGGGGTTCAGTAACAGCATTATAACCCAAGTCTGGACAGTAGTCCCTGGGTAGCAATTCCTCACGGGGATGGTTTTCTCTGTTCCCCAAACTTCCCAACAAACTTAAAGAGTCACATTTTCCTAATAATTTGTTATTGACACTAATTTAAAAGTTCTTTTGAAAAATAAGGACAATTAACTTGAAGCAGGCAGTTATTTTGTGTGTGTATACATGCTTGTATATATGCTAATTTTATCACCCTTGGTTGTATACTTGATCTTTCCTGAAATAAATCATGAGTTTGGCCACGGGGAAAAGCTAGGCTAGCTTTCTAAGTTAATCAATACTGGAATAGCTTTTAGTTATTAGTCAAATATGCAAGAAAAGACATCAATTGATGATATACATTTATTAAGGACTTATTGTCAGTGTTGTGAAAATGTAAAACAGGATATAATTATATCTCTATCCTCACGTTGCTAAAATGTAATTAGGGAGGAAAAAAATATCATTGTTTAAAACTTTGTAGTAAAGGCTATGAAAGCCATGAGAATTCAGAGAGCAAGTCAAAGCAAATATGCTTGACTGGTGGTGGGAAAATATTTAGGATATTCTGGTTGAGTAAAAAGAAGTTAATAATACTGGATATTGAGGGTGGATAGGGCATGTGGTTTAGGTGCCCTATAGGGCCAGAACGTTTAACATGAGGCAAGAAATTTTGGTTTTATTGGATAAGTTGTGAACAGGAGACTATATCAATGAGGGCCTTATTTGCAGGGATAGGAAGGGATGGACTACTGCTACAGTGGTATGTGGATTGGCAGCTCTCTGTCCCACTGGATTTTGTGACATTAGTAAAACCTTACTGTCTTCACCTGGTTCTCCTATGAGAACTGAGTCTGAGATAAGGGCTTGCATGGATGTGCAAGTCACCCCAGGAATCAGGAGAGTGGGACTGGGATGAGTGAAACTGGGAGGGAGGACAAGCTAATGAAGGGTTCAATACTAAGCAGGTCCTGTGAAGGCAGCTGGGGCTGATAAGGTTGGGACCATCTGAGGAGGATCTCACAAAACGACCACCCAAGTGATGGAAGAGGGAACAGTTATGCACCAGTGCCCCACAGGGTATTAACTCCCTCATTCTTTCTATGGCATCAGTGTGAGTGCTTGCTGCTAAGTCAGGGAAGTCCAAGAACAGACCTGGGAAATTCTAGGTGGAGCTGAGAGTAGGTGCTGTCATGGCAACGTTGTCAAAGGTGGTACACTTGCTGAAAGGGCTGAAGTTGAAGATAAGCTGGGAAGACCTGACCCTGAGAAGGGCACGAGGTGACAGATACATCCATCATTTCAGCCTGATAGGAGCAAAACCTATAAGACTTACAAACTTACAAAAAAAAAAAATACAGATTTATTATTGGCAAATAGCATTTTAATAATGGGCTAACAAAGTGTTGACTAGAAATCATTTGAGCATATCTTTTAATAAATAGTTAAAAATGATTTGTTATTAATGTCATATTTCTCAAAACCTAGTATGGTGCTTGGCATCGAGCAAGTGCCCAGTATTATGTATGGAAGGATTGAGTGTGTCAATTCATGCAAACAGGCTCTTCAAAGTGTGTTAGAAGTTATATTCCTCAGTACCATTCGAACAGCAATGGTGTCAAGAAATGGAGGAGAGGACTTCTTATTTTTAAAACATTAATTCATTTTGCAAACATTTACAGATAGCACCAGGGAAAATTATAGTTTACCTTTATTTTATTTATTTATTTTTTAAATTTTATTGTTGTTCAAGTACAGTTTTCTGCCTTTTCCCCCAACCTCTCCCCCTCAACCCCAGCCATCACCACCTCCCTCCCCTGATTTCACCCCCTTTGGTTTTGTCCATGTGTCCTTTATAGTTGCTCCTGAAAACCCTTCACCCTTATAGCTTACCTTTAAACCAAATTATTTCAAATTGTAGTTATTTAGTGTTTGAAGGAATGTGTTCTTTAAAAATAAATAAATAAACCTGTTAGCTGCCTCTATCTAAAATGTTCTATAATCTATAGTGACCAGGAATGGCCTCATGTGCAAATCTAGATGAAAAAAAAGTGCCACAAGGAGGTTATATAAAGAATTAATTAAAAATTATTTTGTAAAGTTTCTAATATGTTAATAATGTATAAATTATTTGCAAATATCATGGTAATGTGTGGTATTTTCAAGAAGTGGAATTGTATCTTTTTTATCTTTCAAATGCTTTTTATACACTGAATAAATTGGTAAGCAAAAATTTACTGAATCCCCACTGTGTCCACACAGATTTGTTTGAAATAAGTTTCTTTCTTTTTTTTTTATTGTTGTTCAAGTACAATTGTCTCCATTTTCCCCCCACTGCTCCCCCTTACCCAGCCTTCCTACCTCCCATCCTTGATCCTACCTCCCTTTGGCTTTGTCAGTGTGTCCTTTATGCATGTTCCTTGACAACCCTTCCCTTCTTACCCCCATTATCCTCTCCCACCTCCCCACTGGTTACTGTCAGCTTGTTTTGAATTTCAATGTCTCTGGTTATATTTTGCTTGCTTTTTTGTTTTGTTGATTAGTTTCCACATATAGGTGAGATCATATGGTATTTGTCTTTCACTGCCTGGCTTACTTCACTTAGCATAAAGCTCTCCAGATGCATCCATGCTGTCATGAAGGATAGGAGCTCCTTCTTTCTTTCTGCTACATATAAGTATTCTATCATGTAAATGTACCAGTTTTTTGATCCACTCATTTACTGAGGGCACTTAGGTTGCTTCCAGCACTTGGCTATTGTAAATTGTGCTGCTATGTACATTGGGGTTCATAGGTCATTTTGAATTGGTGTTTTAGGATTCTTAGGGTTTAGTCTCAGCAACAGAATTGCCAGGTCAGAAGAAAGTTCCATTTTTAGTTTTATGATGAAATTCCATATGTTTTCACAGTGGCTGCATCAGTCTGCATTCCCACCAACAGTGCACTAGGTTTCCTTTTTCTCCATAGCCTTGCCAGCACTTGTTTGTTGATTTATTTATGATGGCCATTCTGACCAGTGTAAAGTGGTGTCTCATTGTGGTTTTAATTTGCATCTTTCTGATGGTTAATGATGTTGAGCATTCTTTCATATGTCTCTGAGCCCTCTGTTTGTCCTCCTTAGAGACGTATCTTTTCAGGTCCTTTGCCCATTTTTCAATTGGCTTGCTTGTCTTCCTGGAGTGGGGTCATCTGAGTTCTTTATATATTTTGGAGATCAAACCCTTGTCTGAGATATCATTTCCAAATATATTTTCCCATATGTTGGCTCCCTTTTCATTTTGCTAATGTTTTCTTTATCCATGTAGAAGCTTTTTATTTTGATGAAGTCCCACTTGTTTATTCTTTCCTTTATGTCTCTTGCTCTGAGGGACATATCAGTGAAAATATTGCTGCATGGAATATCTGAGATTTTCTTGCCTATGTTCTCCTGTAGAACTTTTATGGTGTCGTGACTTATGTTTAAGTCTTTTATCCATCTTGAATTTGTTGTTGTGTATGGTGTTAGTTGGTGGTCATTTTCATTTTTTTGCACGTAGCTGTTCAGATCTTCCAATACCATTTGTTGAAGAGGTTATCTTTACCCCATTTTATGTTGCTGCCCCCTTTGTTGAATATTAATTGACCATAGAAGCATGAGTTTATTTCTGGATTCTCTATTCTGTTCTATTGATCTATGTCAACATAATAAAGGCCATATATGAGAAACCTGCAGTCAACATCATACTCTGGGCAAAAACTAAAAGCTT
>PVJI01006420.1:0-86585 GCA_004026765.1 Micronycteris hirsuta
TGTGTGTATTTAAATTTTTATTTCTTGATTTGAGAGAGAGAAAGAAACATTGCTTTGTTATTTAATTTACTTATACATTCATTGGTTGTTTTTTGAATGTGACCTGACCAGGGATTGAATCCACAACCTTGGCATGTTCAATTGATATTCTAAACAACCAGGGCCCTCAACACATACTCAGTGTCTGTGATATGTCATGCACTGTGCTTGCCCTCAAGGAACACAAATGATATTCTGTCCCTACATGCTTAAGAAACTTGTTGCCTAATAAGAGAGATAAGAGAGACCCAAAAACACAAGGTAAAAAGAAAATATTAATACCTGACCTTAATTGTTCCTTTGGGGAAGAGAACTATTTTTTTTAACATGTGTCCTGATGGGCCATTTTGTATAGAGGATGAACCCCAACCATAGGTGCTTAAAAGCCTTGATAACTAAGTGTAAAATTAAACTGCTTCCAAAAAGTAAAATAAGGAAGGCAAGGGGCTCAATCAGACAGTATTAGGAAGGCGAAATAAAGAAAAAATTATTAGAGAATCTATAATTGTAGGACAGCCAGAAGACTATTTAAGCATAGGAGTGTCTAATGTGCAATTTTGAATTGAGTTTCTGTTGAAGAAATCAGAACCCTCCTTATAACCTACCACATCTTTGTGGGTTGTGTTGTTGATTCATTTTTTATTGATTAATTGATTGTTTGATCTTGTGGAAAATGGGGAAGGGTTCATGTTTCATACTTGATAAATGTTGTTTAAAAAAGACAACTTTCAGAACTCCCAAGTCAAAACTGACCAAGAAATATAAGAGCCCTGGACACTCATAGAAATCTTGGGGAGTTTGAGAAGGGTTTTAATTTTCTACAGGGCTTTTCTACAGGACACAGAAGGTTCAAACTAGGAGACCTTATTTGCTTCCTGGCTAAAATAAAAACTTAAATGGAATTTAGAAAGCAACACCTCTATCTCACTGCCTTATATGTACATATGCATATAACTAATTTCTAGGTAATATTCTACATACTTTATAAAAAGCAATGGATTATTTTCACCTGGAGTACACCTCTGGAAGTCTTAATAGAATAGTGATATGGTTACTATCTCAAGAAAGATAATAAATAGCATTATGCAAAACAAAAATTCACATTAAACAGTAATTCAGTCTTGCTGAAATAAGAAATGCTTAAAAGATGTCAGACAATATGAATAGAAATGGTTGTGACTTAAGTAGAAAGTGTGTTAGACTCTAGACTATGGAGTTTGTACTTTATTCTATAGACAATGAGGAGAAAGCACAAATTTGCCAGCAGGTGGTGATATGATTACAGTGGTAGATAAATATTCATCTAATAGTGATGGTGCATAATAGAGGCTGAAAGAAGAAAAATACAGTAGAGCAGGTGAGACAGAATTGCTCAGAATGATTGTAGTTGTAGCTGGAATGGAAGATCATGATGAATATAAGAGATTCAATGGAGATAACCATGAACATCTATTAATTTGGGGGACACACATCTGAATATGCATTTTCAGTCAGGAAAATCCCCCATTGTGTGAATATTGTTGGGAATTAGGATTCCACCTTCCATTTTAGAACTTCATCTTTGCTGTGGATGGTTCAGAGCCAGAATGTATGATGCAAGTGATAGACTGTTCTATCTGAGAACTTTAAATATTGACCCATAATACAAAGAGATCTGAGATGGTGGCTACAGCATCTAGCACCAGTGGTTTAACAACAGTTCCTGAAATAGTTGTGTATACTTTGTGTTCCCACATTCTCATCTCCCATTCTCACTCCCTTAAGTTGGGTTCTCATCTTCATTGCTTGACTAAAAAAAGCACTTATTGAGTCCCTATGGCTCACATCTTGAAAAAGACAATGGTCTATTTGATAGATCAACAACATTGACAAGGTGGGCCACTCCCAAATTCTTGAATCACCTTTTACCTAAGTTTCTGTATTTCTTCCTATGTCACTTGAATCTCCTTATTCATTTATTTATCTTATTATAGCTTTCTAGATATTAGAGCAGTCCAAGATTAAGATCTCAGCCCTATTCTCTTCACAATTTGTGATAATAACTTGGATGACCTCATTCTATTTTATGACTTTATTTTATTTTATTATTTTTAAAGATTTTATTTTTTTATTTTTAGAGAGAGGAGAAGGGAGGGAGACAGAGAGGGCAGCCAGGGCTATTTTATGACTTTAAATATCACATAATATGCTTATAAAACTCAAATTTATATTTTCAGCCTTTCTTCACCCTGAAATGCAGGCATTTACTTGTGATTAATAGTCATTTCAGAGTTAGTATATACAAATAGATTTATTGATTCTCACTTTCCCTATCTTGTTCCTCCAAAAGTTGAGTGCCTATGCAGTCCAATGCAAACTCTTACCAAAGCAAAGGCCTTTTATACATGTTTACTACTGTTGCCTAATACTGACTACAGCCTAGAATACTGACTATCATGGAGAAGATGCAAAATAAACATTTGATGAGTAAGTGAATTGTTACATGAGGATATCGAATAGGCTGTTAGAAATCCCCCCCTTTATTTTATTAGTGAAGATACTGAGATCAAGTTAAATGTAGTGATTTTCTAAAGCCACAACTCCATCAGTGGCAGACTTTGGTTTACCTACTCTTTGAGCACATCAAACATCAAACAGTTTCAGGTACAATCATTGCCTCTTGTACCCATACTTCAAGCCTGTCAAAAATTCCTTGATACTCAACAGGTCTGGTGAAAAGCTAGTCTATAGATTCAAAGAACACACTGACAGTTATTGGGGTGTGGGGGTGTTGGGGGGCTGGGTGAAATAGGTAAAGAGATTAAGCAAAAAACAAACAAACAAACAAACAAACAAACTCAAACACATATCACATGGTGATCACCAGGGGGAAAGGGAGTTGGGGCAGGTAAAAGAGGGTAAAGGGGTGGTAAGTGGTGATGGTAAGTCACTGGACTTTGAGAGGTCAAAACACAATATAATATACAGATGAAGTATTATAGAAGTGTACCCTTGAAATCTATATGATTTTATTAACCAATGTAACCCCAATAAATTCAATAAAATATTTTTTAAGTTAGTCTATTCCTACATTGAATATCAGATTTCTCACCTGTTTCTGAGTTTGGTCAACATATAAAAAAGACAGTTGAGATTTCAGAAAGAACAAAAGGCTTCCCAATTGTACTAGACATCTATGGTGTTTCTGACTGTCCAGTACCTGAATTCTCTTTCTTTTTCAAGGATATGCCTCAATGCACACATTGTGGTCAATACACGATCCTTCCTCATGCTAGAGAAGTTAAAATAGTTCAAGCATCCCCTCCTTTTTTACCTCTGGCAGCCAGATTACTCCATCAACCTGTTGTCCCTGTCCAAAACTTTGATTCTAAATACAGAAGCAAAAAGACATGGGACTCTCAAAACTCAAAGGATTCATGGTTCTGGTGGTGGACACAGCACAGTGAGGGCAGAAGTGCATACTATCCAGTGATGAGGTGTCAGTAGCAGCATTCTGGGCAGACTTCCTCTGGCATGACAGCTAGGCCTTCTACTGCAGAGCTGCCCTTCATCCCTAGCTGGGACTGGCTCTCTGCTGGTTTTGCTTCAATTAGTCATGGTTATTTTATTTTGTTTACAAATTAAAGCACTGACTGATACATCCATGACTCCCGCACCATTCTTCAGCGTCGTCCACTAACTCACCAGCACTGATGCTGGTCCCCTCCCTTCACCCAAACCTACCTTCTCTGTCACATTACCTCAGAAACCAGTTTGGTTACTGGTTTCCTAGTCTAATAACCATATTCAACTCAAAGGACTAACAGCTTGAAAAATAATTAATCTATCATTTTACCCTTGCATTAAATCTGCATTCTGTACATTAAGGTAAAGAGGTAAAAATTTTAGACACTACTTGCAGAAAAGTTACTTTAGGGGCAAGGAAGCTTTTGAAGCTTTTAAAGAGGCAGCTGTCCCTCACCACCTCCCATGTAAATCTCTCCAGATGTAGGGAGGAGGAATGGCTAATTTGACCTAAAAAAAAAATGGGGCATTGTTTACCCAACTTTATTCACAGTATGGCCTGTAGTATGATGTAGCCTTATGATGAAAAGAGCTCTGGTTTGGATTTGGTTCTAAGTCAAGTGTCCAAGTAGCTTTAACAGAAAGCTCTGCATTAACCATTAGGGCCCATAGTTAGATACTGGTCTTTGTGTGTAGAGATTTCTTGGCAACTTCATGTGAGAGAAGCAACTGGGACAAGACAATGTTTATAAATTTCTGGGCCTCTACCCTACCCATAAGATCTTCTTAATATTCCACCCCCCAATTCTTTTTTTTTTTTTTTTTTGGTGTCCTAACTGGGAATTGAACCAGCAACCCTTCACTTTGCAGGACAATACCCAACCAACTGAGCCACACTAATCAGGGCTCCCCAGTTTTTAACACTACTTTATATGAATAGTTAACTTTTTTTGTGTCATTATAGTCCTTTAAAAGAGAATTTAATTGAAAATAATGGACTTTTTTACAGAAAAAAATATACATGCACATATATACATACCCACACATAAACAGTTTTGCATAGAATATTACAAAGCTCATAGATGAACTCTTAAACACATTCATTACAGGAGCATTACCCAACTTACACAATAATTTATTACAATACTTGGAGCACAATACTGTTTTTAATTGTTTACATGATTCCTGCTATTAATCTCTGAGGTCCATGAGAGCAGGGTATCTTATTATCTTATTTATCTTTTATCCACAGCACCTGAACACTGTCTGGCATGTAATGAACACTTAATATATCTATGTTAAAGGAAAGAATGTCTCAGTCTTTTAAATTGCTTCACATAAATGACATTAGCCATGCGCCTTATTATCTCACCTATGTATATTTAATTACCTTTAACTTCAAAGACCTTACCTGTGAAGAGGGTGTACAAAAATCTATTCTTTACCAGAGAGTAATGAGCATTGCTTTTAATAAAAGCAACTAAAAAACACTCTACAAATGTCAAGATGAACCACTGTGTTGATGAAATAAGAATAATTTATACAATTTGGGTAAATACATATTCACTTGTCTCCTCAGGCATTTCAAGGAAGGCAAAAATAGGCATTCCATAATAATCCCATTTCTCCAACAAAGCATAAACACCATTGTCAGTGAAGACAAGCACCATATTCAATCTCTTTTAATAGCATTTCCTTCTGCATGTTCACCAGGTCTTGAGAAATTGACTTAATCTCCTATGTAGAAGCTGAGACAAGTGAGACAAAAGTAATGTCTTTGCTTTGCTGGGACACGAGGATAACTCTAAACAGAGAAAGGCTTGCCACCCCATGACTCCTATACTGAGCTTATTAAGAAGATGTACTGTGTACAATTCAATCTCATATTTCACACACTTGAGAAACTTCCAAAACTGAAGAATGTTTCCCTCCATGTACAAGATCTCACAGTTGGTCCAGTGCACTTTGGCAGTACACCATCCAGAATGAGTCGAATGCCAGCATTAAAGGTGGAACAATGGATTCCCAGGAGCACTGGCTTCATGAAAGAAATGCGGACCTGAATGCTTTGAATCAAGGACAGCGCATGCAGAGGTTGGTGCTTTGTCTCCCCTGCATGGCATGGGACTTGACTGGCATGTCCGTAGCATCCACAGGTTACCGATTTTGTAATCTCAAGAAGGTACATCCAGGAAATGGGAAGGGCTCCCTGAATGAACCTGCCCTCAGTGTCTATAAAAACACACCTGGGAGCACTAATTTTAGGTTCTCATCAGTTGTGACAGCAAAACTGAAGTATCATCTGTTAATTTATAATCAGTGGAGGATAAGTATGTTTATAGGTTGTATGCTAGGAAGTCAAGGGGAATCTTATATAGCTTTTCACTTAAGTATAATCATGGGCTGGGGGATGGCTTCTGGGGACATGGGAGGAATACAATTGTTCTAGGAAGAAAAAATATTTAGCAGGTACTAGAAGAAACCCCATACTACCATGGTTATATATCTGAGAATTTCTGTTATAAAAACAAAAATTCAATGATTTTTATTTTATAAAATTATATAATCCATACATATCTAAAAGAATAAACCTGAATACATTTAAATTGTGGAATATAACAAAGAACAAATGGAAAATGTATTGAATACTTTCACTTGTGTGAATTTAGGCAAATTGCTTGGCCCCTCTGTGCTGTAATTGCCTCATCTTTTACAATGAAGATAGAAAATAATTATCTTACATTGCAGGGTGTCCAACCTGCGGCCCACAGGCTGCATGCAGCCCAGGATGGCTGTGAATGCGGCCCAACACAAAATTGTAAATTTACTTAAAAGATTATGAGATTTTTTGTGATTATATGTTGCAATGTATTTAATGTGTGGCCCAAGACAATTAATTCTTCTTCTTCCAGTGTGGCACAGAAATACCAAAAGTTTGGACATCCCTGCCAGGATTATTTTGCCTGGCACATAGTAGGCATATAAAAATGCTATGTTTATTTCTAAACTGCCAAATCTAATAAGTGTTCATTTAAAACTAAAACTCACTTCCTTCAGTTCACCCATAGCATTCAATAGTGTGTTTGACTTTTATAAATTCACAAACACTTCACATAATTTACATTTCAATGACTGGATCTGAGGTTCAGTTCAGTGAATGTATTCAACACTGAACACTGCAATCAAGGCAAGGCATCTTACTTAAGCTAACAAATGATTACCCTTCACTGCAGACCTATAATTCATCAATTTATTCCTTACAGAATCAGAAAGGCACAAACTAAAGCAATTGAGGGCATAAAGACTGAAAAAACTCTCCTCAGAAGCTTCCCCCAAACCAAGCAGTTACTCTCAGTGAGACACATTCCCTGCCTTCTCTAGCTCAATAATAATAAATGGATCTTGGTGGTCCATGGAACTGCCTCACACCTGCCCAGATTTCCTCTTAATGTTTAAAGCATCACATAAATGGATCTTGCAATCTTGCATACTAGTCATATGAGTCATGGCTTCACCAGAATTCTTAACATGTCTGAAGGTGTGCTTTTACAGTAGAAGAATGGGAAAGGCAGAACATGGGTAGTAACATATTTGTTATTCTCTACTGATACGAAGCCAAAAAGAGGCCTTCAGGGTTAGAAAAAGAAAGTATAATAAGACAATTAGACTCGTTTTCAAGAGATCTTTAAGTAGGCTGTCCTGGGAAATCAGAAGAACTGAGATTTCTAGAATAATTTACAATAGTTACGATTGGAAATCTTTCTGGTTTCCTCAGATTCATTATTAGCTCTTCTCTACCTTTAAACTTTTATTTATTACCAGAAAAAGTCAGAAGCTGGGAAGCAAAGAATTCCAAAGCATCGTTTAGAAAGGAGATGATATACAGGGAAAATTTTACCATCAGAACAATACTTAGCATGAGCAAGTTACCACAATAGTTTCTTTCTTTGAGTTGCTTAATGATTTATTTTATATTTTATCTTTTCTGTGTATGTATGTATATTCAGCAAGTTTGTCTTATTTTCTGGTAAAGGAACATGGCGAACACTGTTCATCAGTTAACTCACCCATGTTCCCCAGCTCCTTATCCCATGTCACCTTTACTTTAGAGAATAGGAACATTCAAATATTTTTTTATCATCCTTTATTAATAGGGTGATAGGTATTCGATACAGAACTGACTGATGATGTGGCCTGGAAGATGCAAGGCTTCTACTGAGCACTTCTGGGAAGGCCTCTGGTTCTCCTAAGGAAAGGGATAAATGGGTGGCACGACGCCTTGTCCTCTTCCCTATCCCTTTCTATCTTGAATTTGATCATGTCCAGAGCAGAGGCAGCCATGCTGGGACTACAAAGCAAGGGAAAAGCCAAGCGAATTGCAGAAATAATTACCGACTTTGACATTATTGAGTTGCTAACCAACAACAGAAATAAACTACTAACATTATTATGTAAGAAATATAAACTTATATTTGACATTTAACTCAAAATTTAAATTACTACTGCAAACACATTACTAGTAATACATAGTAGTTTTCAGTGACTTCTCTCTTATTTATTATGAGCACTACAATACATTTTCACTCAAACAGTTAATACTTGCTATCTAGACTAGTCAGAGCTACACAAGATCATTTGCTGTTTTTTGCTGGGCCTTCTTTTGAAGGTCATGTGAATTATTACTGAGGAGAGAGTTCCATGGACCATAGAATAGTACTAGTTAGGAGTAATCTGTTTAAATGTAAGTATTAGTGGACAGAGAACAAGAAAAATAATAGCATTCCAAGACAAAAAGAAAAAGGGTTAACCCAAAGAGATATACAGGAAGACAAACAAAAAATAAAAAGTCAGAATGAAAAACCAAGAAATACAAGTGGAAAGCAGGACCCTAAAACTAAACTCCTCAATTCCAAACTGGAGGTAAAAGAGGCTGGGTAAGGAAACTCTCATTGACTCCATTTCTATGCTATCCATCTTCTCTCTTCTGATTCCAGATAGGCAGCTCCTACCTGTGTCCTCACCCTTGACTTCCCTTCATCTTTCCTCCTGCCTGGGCCCATTCACCACTCCAGTTTCCTTATACAAACTGATGATCCCTCAGGGTGCCAATAGGCAACAGCAATGAGACAGGAACTGTGATGAGAAAATGTCAACTGCATAATTGAAAGGAAGTCCAGTTCTTCCTCACCGAGAAGAGGAAACAGGGACCATGGGATTTAGTTGAAATCCTGCTGTTGTATTGACAATAAGTGGAGATGCTCACTTGGTCTAACTTGAGCAAAACAGGGTCATGAGGACAAGTTGTGAGGAGTAGCACATTACAATATCCCTAGCCATTCTCAAGAGAAATGTAGTACAAAACAGGTAACTAAGTACCCAATAACACAAACATACATCCAACCCTATGACATAATGCATCTCAACTAAAATTGCTAAGAGAAATGATAGAAAACTCAACCTCTATATTGAAATTAATTACAATTGTGGCTATGTACTCAGTATAAAAGTGTTTGCAGCTTTTCTAATTTTCAGAAAGGAGAAAAGTGTACTACTTCATTTAAATGTAATGACAAAAATTAAAAAGAGGACCTGGCTGGTGTGGCTCAGTGAATTGAGTGCCTGCCTGTGAATCAGAGGGTCTCCTGTTTGATTCTCAGTCTAGAAAACATGCCTGGGTTGTGGGCCGGTCCCTGGTGGGGGCCAGGTGAGAGGCAACCACACATTGATGTTCTCTCCCTCTCTTTCTCCCTCCCATACTGTCTCTAAAAATAAATTTAAAAAATATTTTAATAAATGAATGCTTTGGATTACTTTTTAATGAAGATTTATTTTAGAGAAAGAAGACATAGAAAAAGATGCTACTCTATATTTGAGAGTACTACATGCAAGAAAATTTTTTTAAATGTACAGAAGAAAGCAAGCAAATAGGTAACAAAGGACAGACATGTTTTCATGTAAGGTTTTGCTTTACAGAGATGAACTCCATTCCATAAATTAACATTGGCATTACAAGAATAATACTTAGAAACCTAATTAATATATTGTTTCTTTTGGATGGCAGAATAGAAAAATAAGGCACAGATTACAAAGTTCCTGTTCTTCTTCAATGTGTAAAGCACAAGTTGTACAGTTTGAAACTGTAATGTCAGCACATGTCGTCTCCACACCCCGTGTGGGGACTAGGAAAGTAACAAGGAAAAAAGAAACTTCAGTAGAACTTCTGTAGAAGAGAAAGTTAGCAGAATTAATTAACAAAACTTTTATACAGCTCAGTAGCATATTGTAGAGAGAGTGGAAATATGCAACAGGTGTTTTAAAAGGAAGATATTCAATCTTAATACAACTTTAAGAGAGAGAAAAAGAAAGGCATATCTTTCTTATAGTTACTGGATTATACAGAACACAGAACAGGAAATAAAACAGATCTGAAAGCCAAATTAACTTGGTGCTAGTCAAAGCTAGATCAACACATATGTTACTCAGGCTATAGGTTATTATATTAATTTCTATGCAAAAAATAGCTATATACTTTTCTATATACATTGTCTAGGGAAGGGAGACCATAGGCATAATAAAATACCTAAAACAGTCTGTAACCCAGAAATTCTTAAGAATTACTATTACACAAATTATTTAATCTATGGCTGCCTTTGTTTTCTCACCATAATGGGAATATCACCATTTATCTACCTATAATCACTTTCAGAACTTAAAAAGCATACTGAGGAGAAAAAATACTTGAAGAGTTAATGTTATTTAAACATGATAGTCTTACATCTTTCATACATTTTTTTAGGATATTACTTTTAATGTGATCATGGAGTTTTCTATAAATTCTTCAAACAACATGGTTCAGAACTTCGGCTCCTTACTGAGTCCATAAAAGATAAAACTGAAATTCTTGAGGGTAATGTGTCAGTGACAGAAGAAATAACAAAACAAACAAGCAAGCAAAACACAGCCAGAGACACTGAAAGAAAGAACAAACTGACAGTAACAAGCTAGAAGGGGGGAGAGGGATATAGGGAAGAACCATCAAGAAATATGTATGAGGGGACACATGGACAAAGCCAAAGGGGTGGGGGTGGGGGCACTGTGGGGCGAAAATGGAGACAACTGTACTTGAACAACAATAACAAAATAAGAATAATTTAAAAAAATATACCTTGCTATTCTAAGGTGTCACTAGTAAAGGTTGATGGCTTTGACTTCTCAGTGGTCACAGGACAATTTAAAGGAACCCCTTCTTTAGGGTCATTTATATCAGAGCACACTGCTTAGACAGAATGTGACAAATGTAAGCCAAGTATTAAGATCCTTTTTATGATGCCGCCATGTAAAACAATGCAACTAATTAGTCTAAATAAGTTATGGCCAAAGGTAATTCTCAAAGTCCTTCAGGCACCACTGTGCATATCGACGCTTTCAAAATCTGATGAGTAAGCCTGTGCCTTCAGTTGCTATGATTTACTAACAATTGATAGGGGAAAGATTTGATAAAAAACCCATCATTAATAGATTTTGTTTTCTTTTCTCTCTGAGACAAACTCCTTGAAATTTTCTGTAAACATCTCATTAATAGGAATACAGCAAGGGAAGATAATTAGTTTCTGCCATCAATCAAGTTTTCAACTTCCATACCCCAGTCAATGCTTATAATACTCTCTCAGTATTTAAAGTTACAGGAGAACAAAACAAATTCAGTGTTCATGAAACCTAACAAGTTTCAGATGTAAATTAACTTACTTGGAACAAACTGACTGTGAGAATATGGCATGACATCAGTAAATTTTGTGCAAATCCTATGGCAATTGACTGGAAAGATACCATTTCATCAGGATTTCCAACTATGGTCCTATGAAAATATTGACAGAAAATAGGAAACCAGTTTGGAAGAGAGTAAGCTTTTTATCTCATATGAAAGTGATCTATAGAGTGGTTAATTCATTGTGTGAATGATCACTAATTGTTTTAGTGTCATAACCACTAAATGTTTTGTCTTCACTTTGACACTTATAGGCACTGGCTTACTAGAGTTACACATCTGTACAGCAAGCTAGGACTCTAAAGACAAGAAGCAAGTACAATGAGAGTACTCATTGTATGGCAAAAATGACACAAAAGAAATATGCCTTGGCTGAACACAGGAGATCTGGGTTAATATCGAGAAATAACATTGTGAGGATCAGTTTTATAGCATACTGAAGAAATATGTTTTATTTTTAATTAAAGGATAAGATATCGAAACTCAACACAAAGTATAAGAAAGACTATTAAGCCCATCTTGCTCAATGAAGGAAATATTTAGGGGGGATAGAAATCTTAAAATTAACTTGGGATAAAGTAGGTACCCCTTTGACCCCTAATCTGTATATGAAGTAGTTTTTGAATTTTCCATGGAAAAAAATTGGAAAATTTAGAAATTATATCACCATTTGTAAGTCAGAGAAAGTTTTCCAAAGCAGTTGTAAAGCCGTCATTTCTAGCAATGTGTCTTGCAACATCACTCTTAAAAGCTGCCTGAAGATGTGCAATGGCCAGTGGCATGGCAGATCCGGCTTTGTAGCACTAAACCAGATGAGTCACAGACTGTTTCAGTACCTTCTGTCTAAGATAAAATAGTGTGTGTGTGAGTGTGTGTGTGCCCATCTGATCAAGTCATTGGTTTTGCTGTTTTTGCCAATTTTCCCATAGTTTTTACTGAACATAATTAAACTCATATTCTATAAATTTTAAAAATTATTAAAAAAACTACCTATTCTTTGGAAGTCTAAGGCATTATTTAATATATGTTCTATCAAGTTATGATGACTATCTAGCTCATAACTTGGGTCTATGGTTCCACATAGAAATATCTTTCAGAAAAGAAAGAGCTCAAAACAAAAAGCTCCCCATTCAAAAAACTGGAAAAGTATTTGAATCTGTGTTTTGAGGATAAGGCTTGGTAAGAAAGAGAAATTTGAAGGAAATTGTAGTTCTGAGTTCAATATCCATGATGTCATTGTATCACAAGGTTTATAGTTGAGAAATCTTGGGGCTCTGAAAGAAGGGAAAGGGGGTAGAAGAAAGGGCAAAAAAAAAGGAGAAGGGGAATAAAAGATACAATGTTTCAGTTATAAGATAAATAAATCATGAGATATAAAGTACAGCATATAAAATATAGTCAATAATATTGTAATAACTTTATGTGATGACACGTGGTTACTAAACACTGTGTTGAACATTTAAGTATATTAATGTTAAATAACTATATTGTATGCCTGAAACTAATATAATATTGTATGTTATGTATATTTTAATTACTTAAGAAAATGAATGAAAGCCACAATCTTCTCCAATTCCAATAGCCAAGGACTGGTTTAGCTGGTATTTATACTCCATGATCTCCACCATAAACATGTCACCTACTAACATCCAAGAATCTTTTAAGTTACAAGCCCTTAGGGAACTTGCAATTTTATTTCTTATGAAAGAAAATAAACAACAGAATTTTTAAAGCACACAGAAATAGCTACTATTGAATCAGATGCAATCAAACATTAAAATGAAGAACAAAAAATCCTGTTATAGTTTTGTTTGGAATAAATTCAATTAGGAAGTAGCACCCATTTGGACTTTCAATGAAAAATAATAGCCCTGCATTCTTATTGACAACTAAAATTGGAAGAAAACCTTTTTCTCCTCCATGGTTTGGAATAAGATTAAGAGTAACAGAGGGAAGTTTACCCATATTCTACATCAAACCAGTCTTTGTACCAGAAAGGCAACAAAAAGAAAGAATGAAAAACTTGTTTTCTTATGACTTTATGTCCTACTTCTCAGATTTAAACTGATCAACAAAGAGAAAACTGAGTAATCATCACCCTACGTATATGCCACAAATTAACTTTTTTAAAGCATCCACTGTACTGGTTGAGTAAAATTGTCTTTTTATTTAGACTTACTAATGTTTTGTAATAAAAATAAGATTTGAAAAATTTAAGAAAAAACAATAATTTGGTAATATTTTCTCCTTTTCTTTATATATATATATATTTTTTTTAAGATTTTATTTATTTATGTATTATTAGAGAGAAGAGAAGGGAGGGAGACAGAGAGGGAGAGAAATAGCAATGTATGGTTGCTCCCCACATGGCCCCCGCTGGAGACCTGGCCTGCAACCCAGGCGTGTGCCCTAACTGGGAATCGAACCAGGACCGTTGGTTCCCAGCCTACGCTCAATCCACTGAGCCACACCAGCCTAGACCATATATATATATAAAATTTTTTTAAGAACAAGAAAAAAGGGAGGCTGTAAAATTAAATCACTATAGAAAAATTGAGATAACAGAAATATTTTCTTCAGCTCATCTCCAACTAAGTACCAAGTAAATAAAAATTAAAGTCATGATAAATATATCAAATATAAAAATATTAAAAAGATAATACGTAGCTTTAGGGTGAGTTTACATAACATTGTTATATTCATTTGATGTGACTATAAATTATAATAAATTTTTCTGGAGATAAGTTTGTAAATAATATCATAGTAAGGTGCCTGAGAATGTTCATATTGTTAAAAATAGCACTTTAACACCTAAGATTTTAGCTTAAAACAGAATCAAATATACTGATATTTACACAAAAGTATATTTACTACAATATCATTAATACAGGAAAAATAATGTACAATATTCAGATATGCAATTTTTTAATTAATGATATAGAAAAATACCACATCACTAAAAAGACACAAAACTATTTATATATTTTATAAGAATACATTGCAAAACTAAGGAAAATACACAAAAAGGCTCAGAAAAGGCATGAAGTGGTTATTTGGTTTTTAAGATTATGAGGATCATTTTACATTTTTTAACTTCCTTATATTTTGTAAGTATTAAAATACTTTGCAAATGACTTGACTCAGATATGCAGTCAGAGTGGGAAAACAATGCAGGACAACAGAAGCACCTAAACAAAGGTAGATAGGTGAGGATGCAGCTCCTGAAAGTGATGAGAATGTGACTGCAGCAAAGGGAATATGTTCCGGAGGAGAAATTAGAAATGTGATTGGACAGCTAACATAGGGACATATTTTGGAAAGCCTTGAAAATCAGGATGAACCACTGATACTTTAAAATTGAGTAGTGATTTGATGAATGCAAGGTTTTCTTTTATAAAATATTTTATTGTACTTTTCCCATTATCATTTAGTCCTCTTATAGCCCCACCCCCGCATATCACCACACATGTTGTCCATGTCCATGACCCATTTTTCCTTTGTGCTCCGTCCTTCCACCCCCTAAACTCCCCCCTCCCCATAGCTTTCATCCTGCTCTTTTTCTGTAAGTCTGTCTCTATTTTGTTTGTTAGGTAAATTTCTTCATTAGATTAGACATATGAATGAAATCATATGGTATTTGTCTTTCTGTGACTGGCTTATTTCACTTAAACTAATAATTAAGCAAGGTTTTCTTCAACACATGGCAGTGGAGCAGATGGACTGGATGGAGTAAAGGAGTTGAGGCAGAGAAAAGAGTTAATTCAATCTATTAAATGCTTCTGAAAATGAAGTGATCTGAAACATTCTAAGTTCTTCTTGTCAGAAGATAACATCAGAGCCCTGGCTGGTATGGCTCAGTTGGTTGCAGCATCATCCTGTGAACCAAAAGATTGTGGGTTCGATTCCTAGTCAGAGCACATCCCTGGGTTGCAGTTCCGTGTAGGTGGGAGGGCAACCAATCGATGTTTCTCTCTTACATCAACGTTTCTCACCCTCTCTCTCTCCATCCCTTCTCCTTTCTCCTTTCTCTACGCATGTCCTCAGGTGATTATATATATAATCATCAGAGAATCTACACATATTTCCAAAGGAGAGGAGAGATCATCTGGGAATATTTCATCAAGAACCATTTAGGATGGCGCAACCATCTTATTTATCCACAAGAGAAATTTAGAAGGCTTTTCCTCTGATTTGCATTATTTTGTTATATCTGAGGATGAGAGGTCTTCTCCATTCTCTAATGTTACATTAATTGTCTCTGATCCTACCTGTCTCCCACCATGACTGACATGTTCCTCCCTACTTTAGACACATTTCCAGGTTTTTTTTTCCCTCTACTTGTCTAGATTTGGAACGTCTACAAAGCCTTATTTAAATTGGTTTGAAGATTTCAGAAAGATCTGATTTGCAGACTGGTTCACTCTTCACTAATTACATAATCTCCAGCACATAATTAAGTCTCAGTTTCTTTATCAGTAAAATGGGGATGATTCTATTAACTTCAGCAGGTAGTCATGAGGATTAAATTAAATGAGTATGGGGTGTATCTCAATACATAATATGGGCATATATATTATTTCCTTCATCCCTCATTTTATCTTCTGACACCAGAACATGAGAGCTGCTGACAAAGGCAACAGGAAAAGCAAATTGAGTTGATGCAATTCAGGCCCAAAGATGTTAATGTTGCTATTACTGTTTGGCAGGGTTTTTCTTGTCTTTGTGACGGTTATTATGCCACTTCATTAGCCCTGGGGATATAACTAGAGTATTCAGTGGCAAAATAGCAACATTATTAGAATATGCATTCCTGTAACTTTGCCTACTAGTTAAAGTGATTTTTACAGAACTTTAAATTTGAATTTGTAAATATATATTTTATTCTGTCTGTTCTTCCTAAAAATAAAACTTACAAACCATCAGGTAGAAACTTTCCTTGTTTCCATTTCTTTGCTCATGTGTTTTGGTTTCAGTAGAACCTAGTAAACTTATGTCAGTAAAGTTTATCTAGTAAACCTTATCTGCCTCATTACCCATTGTATGAGTAACTTTCCATGTTGTTTGCTGGATCAGTTCAAGAAGTCTGTGGCCACAGAATAGAGTGAATCAAAGGATATGTGAGGAAATAAAATGGATGCTCTTGACCTCAGTGGCACCACGTATTAATTGAGTTCAACTGGCCACCTTGAGACCAAATGAGTGGATATGTTCTAACTGGCTTCAATGCCACGGGGAGTGTAAATGTGATGAAGCCTTGAAGATTGCTGCAGGACAGCACAGTGTATTTTATCGTATTTATTTTTCATGAGTTTTCTCTTGCCTGGCTTTGTAAAACATTTGTCCCAATAAATGATTTACCATGGCAGAAAAGATGCAGGAAATTGATCTGAGTTCACTTTCAAACATTATGAAGGCCCTGAAGTCTAATAAGGTTCCAGAGACGATTCTGAAGTGGCAGACACTTATGAACAGGAAAGGAGAAAACATACCAAGAAAACACTATACAGACTAATCTGTCTTTCATTTCATTTTAACATTGCCCATTCTGAGTGTTCCTTCTTTGAAGGAAGGCCAATCACTTTAAATTTATTTTTAGTTAATGAAGGCAACCTTTTAAACTCCATTAGCAGTTTCTTTCTCAGCCTAGTGTAGAGATGCCTCTGGGATTTGAGAGATATACAACTTCTCTCTAACACATGTTTTTTTAAGAGAGACTCAGGTTTCTGCTTCCACAAAAGCAAGATTCAAAATATTCAAAATAGCCAACAATGAATGTCCTAAGAGTAAAAAATTTAGGTTTGTAAAACTGTCTAATCTTTTAGAAATAAAAGTAGATCAGCATCCCAGAGTCCCTAATTTTCTTCCCCTTTACCAGGAAGTCTCATCCCCAAAGGGCACCATGTTTTGGGGAAGAGAGAAGAGTAAATACCTGGAGCAGCTAAATAGATTTTAGCTAACACCTCTGGAGCTCTGCATATAGAAGAGTAAGCAGTGTTTTAGGACAAAAAATTGGAAAAGGCCAAATTCCTGATTATGGTACACAAAACTGGATGTACCAAATTGAGTCACACAGCATAATAGGATCTATTGGCTTGGAAGTCAGATACGGATATCAGTCATAGCTTGTCTACTTGCCTACTAAAGAAGCTTATATTTGACATCCATTTGGTACTCTAGCATAAGTCCTGTGGAGAAATTTCTGGGAGTTGGATAAGGAAGAGGAGTTGAAATAAGAAAAATAAAATGATTGTCCTTAAAAAAATCACACTTCATATTCTCATAAGTTACCTCTGAGATTTTCTCTAATTTCTAAACTCTTGGACATTGTATTATTTTCCCCATAAAATATAAAGTTACCATTTCAGACCTTAGTGTGAATTTCAGAGACCCTGGAAATAAACGGGAGTCATGAATTTATGTTGAAGTGTAGTCCCTGAATGATGGGCTGATGATTAGTTTCTATACACCGACTTCTAGCATGTGCTTCAAATCCTAGACTTGGCAATGTTATAAATTATTCCTGGAAATGGCTCTTTGGGTTATTCCCAAATCTTTAAGACAAACTGTTACATCCGGGGGTTCTAAGTATCTACTGTACTTCAGAAGAAATGTTCATGATTATAAATTAGTTTTCCCTATCTCCCTATTTAGAAGTTGTCCTTGAATAGCATTCTCTTAGGACTTAGGAAAAAAAGATGTAATACCCTTTTGGAAAAATAATTTGGGGGAAGGAATAAAGAAGTCCTTATGGAGGGTTAAACCACTTAGCATTCATTTTGCTGACAGACATTTGGGATTTTCCATATGTGATTCTGAAGAGTTAATTTTCAGTAGATTATATCAGCAAATGTGGTAATCCCAATAGTAGATGTGTTATACCCATAAGCGAATCATAATGTCATCATTAACATATGTTCCCTCCATCTCTACCATGTGTGTGAAATCACAGTGAAGAAAATTAGATTCTTCATAGAGTCACCTGATTTATTCATTTATTTGTGAGCTGAAGGCAGAAAAAAAGGACAAAACTTATAAATATGGACCATATTTATCAAAACACACACACACACACACACAGCAATAACAACTTGACATTCAATCATTATATAATTTCAGGCAACTGTGGAAAAACTTACCTAATAGTTACCTGAACCCAAGGTTGAGCTTTTCTCCAGTTTCACTAGCATGTGCTTTAGTTTTGATAGTAGAGACTAATATTTGTTAGTCAAATATAGAAGACCCATCTCCTATGTCTCACCTACACAGTTACTTATGTGTGCATTTCCCTTACCTCTCTGAAATGGATTCTCCCAAGTGTGGGCAGTGAATTAAGTCAATCATTCTTTCTGTTTCTTCACACCAACATACTGCAAACAGAATACTTCTATTTCTTTGCATAGGCCAACTCTCAAGTAACCAAATATTTCCTTGGCAAATTATCCAAACTCCATTACCCCCTTTCTTTAATCAACATGCAACAGCTCAGCTGCTGGCAACCACAGAGGCACCTCTTTCCAGGGGCATATAAATATATTAGTAGACCAAATGTGGTAATGGTAAGTACCATTTGCCAGACTCTTTAGAGGTTTATGGTGATAACACCATTGGCTGAGCTAGTGCTGCTGCAAGATAATTACGGTCATGATACCTGAACAGCCAACTGAGATAACAGCTTTGAGTCTGTTGTATTTGGCCAGCAAGGGCTTTTGGAAAACTAAGGGAGAATACATTTGCCAGGTCACCAACATGATTCCTGTGAACTTGCATTATCAAAGACAGACCTTAGTAGTTCTTTAGCACAAAAACAGCTAGATTTTAGGCAGCACAATAGTACAAAATTCATTGGATTTATTAAAAGTAAACACTCCCTCCTTGTTTCACCTCATGCTTTTACTATCCTGCCTCTTTATTTCTATAACCCTACATGTAATCCTCTTTTATTTCCCTGTAAAACCACAACTTTGCTCTCTCTCACTCCCTCCCCCGCATTGCCTCCCTCCCAAGCCTTGGACTCCAATCATTCACTTCTCATTTCTTCCTTTCTCTTCTTAATCTGTGCCTCATTCTCTTCCTACATGTATTTTAAAGTGATATTTTGAGTGTTTTTCAACTCATGCTATTCCAAAGCTGATATATAATGCTTCATAGATTTCAAAGTACTTTCTCTAATGAATCTGATGCTTAAAATAATACTATGACATTGGTAGCAAGAAATGTTGTCTTTTATATACAGCTGAAGACACAGGTACAAGTAGATTAATTCTGCCCAAGTTTTCTTAGTGTGTGATGCTCTGCTCTGGAATTAGACCCCCTAGTCGCTTATGTTTCTACCTTATCGCAGCTGCTTATCTCTGCCTCTGACTACTATGGCTGTGCATCATATCTGAAATATACAAAAATGCACACACTAAAGAAAACAGACTATGTCTTTAAGGTAGTTTACCCTGCTAATGGCAGAGCCACAGAAAACTATCGACTAATCCTCTGAGCCATGGAACCTGTGTGCTGTGCTGCAAAATACATCTTAATTAACCACAAAATCAAGAGATCAATGTGAGCCATTAGAAGTGCGGTGCTGAACCAAATACAGTGCATTGTGAGAGCAGGTAACCATAACGTTCACCCAAAACTGCAATTGCGTCCTAACACTGGTGTCCAGTGCAGGGCATCACACTTGTGATAAGCTGAGCAGTCATACTTCAACACTAGGGAGACCTGGCATCAAGTTCTTTTATTTTTCTTTTTCTTACTACTGACTAAAACATTTTAAAGTCTGCATGCTATTTGACATAAATGCACATACTATGACAATAAATCTGAATTAAGGCAACAATTACCCACTTGAACTTTTTAAGCCACTTTCCTATCCTGGAGTTACCATTTCATTTTAAAGGTTTACCTCATTGCTAAAGTTCTATAGTTTTACCTGATACATATAAAATTCACTACATAATCTAGCTTTTTCACATATAAAAACAGCACTGCATGCTATTGATTCTTTTCAATATTTCTGATTTATTTTGCAAAAATAGGTTTGATTAGTGTATTGCCCAAATCATGCCCTGAAATCAGTTGTTAATTTCCTCATTTTCTATGCTTGGGAAGTTGATAAGAAAATTCATCAACAAGGTAAAAATCTATTGTCCAGATCAGTCTAAAATAAAGTACATTGCTGTAATCTATTTCACACAGAAGATAAGATGATGTTCTTGTAAATATTGGGCTGTCCTATCTCCTACATCAATCATGGTCCACTCTGGAAGTGTAGTAATCTTTCTACAATATTCTAAACTACATCTGTGCCAACTGCTGCATTTCATAAGAGTGCATCAATTCAGAAAATCTTTTCCATTTTTCCATTAGTTACAAAAAGTAAATGTAACTAATTCCCTTCTGGGCCATAACCATGAAGAAAATATTGGCATGAGATGCTAAAACTTAGCTTTAGTTTATATAAATCTCACGTATCATCTAGCTTTCCAGAACTTTCTGGTGAATTAAAAGACAACTGAAAAAAGGAATTTTTCTGAGCCTTAAACTGATGTACATATTGATGCTTAATTTAAGAATGCAGAACTCCTAGAATTAATAGAAGGATCTCCAAAAATAAAACTTATTTAAAAAATAATAATTTTAACCAATTTTGGAGAGAAGAGGTATACGATAATAGTCATAATTTGGAGTCTGGAGTCTTTATGTAGACAAAGCATGGCAGAAATCAGGGACAGGAAAAGAAGCAGAGAGTATTGGTTATCTAAACTGTCTTGCATCACATGGGGGAGTTTAGCTGTCAACTTATTGATTAGTCACTGCATTTCCTTTTAGCACTTACACAAAACACCTTGATCTATAAAATTAGGCCACAAAACTTCCAAAAGAATTCACTGTTATATTTCAAAATTGTTTCTAAAAACACTTGAAGATAAACTACACTATTTATAAACAAACAAACAAATAAATATTTGGAAGACAGACACATAAAATAAAATAACCTTTATAATAATAGCTACTTTTTAATTGAATGTTTACCGGGTACCATTTGACTTTCTAAAAGCTTAATATATTAATTTAATCCTCAAAACTGTATATTGTAGATGCTATTGTTACCTGATTTTATAGATGAGGAAACAGCCTCAGAGATGTTAATTTGCTTTTGATAACATAGCTTTAAGTGGCAAAACTGCATTTAAACTCAGAAACGCAGTTCCAGAGTCTCCTTTAACTATCATTCTGGCCTCTCTTTAACCTAGTTTTCCGAACTCCATATTTTGAAGTTCAAAAGTGCCCATTGGTGCCACCCTAAATGTGTTACCTTCAGTTTTAGTGGAGACCCTGAAACACTTGGGATCCTGATGTAGTCATCTATATTTACACTCCACAAGGCTAGTGTCTATTTGATTAGGTCCTTCAGTACACATTTACCTAAACCACCTTGTCATAAGAATTCTCACACTTTTCAGAGAAAAATTATTATCCCCAGCATGAACAATCTCAACTTCCTACTAATAACACACATAACCCATTTCATGTTTCTGCAGATACATACCTCAGAAGAAAAGGAAACTTTTATGTAAATTAGAGTAAGCTTTCTATCTGGATTCTTGCTATGAAAATCTCCGGTATTTTCTGAGAACCTGCTCTTTTAGTTACCTTTTCTATTCCCTAAATATTCATCTTCCTCTCCATACATCCTCGGTTTCCTCCCATGATATACATGATCCTCTCCCAATTTCTCTTTCTGACATGGCTCTTCTTTCTTAGCCAAGTCCCTGAAAGTATAATTAGTACTTACTGTCTCCACTTCACTTTCTTTTCATATTTTCTGCCATAGTTTTCTACTCCTCTCCTGATTCACTGGTAAAGGTCATTAATTATCTTATAATTACCAAATCCAATGCATTCTCCCAAATCTTTATTTCTACCACACAAAACTTACCATTTTAAATTTCAAGGCTACAATTCCATTCCCTGATCCATCCTTCTTAGCCTTTTTAAATATATTGCTTCCCTCTGACAAACTTTTGAATGCAGATATACCTGAATGTAATATTTTTGCCTCTTCCTTATCTCCCCTCTAAACATTCTTTTTTCTAGACTGAACTCTCTCCTGTGCTCCAGATCCATATACCTGACTAGTTACTGAGCTCACTGATTTCTGACACTTAAGCTCAACATGTCTTATAGTAGTCAGCCTACACGATGATCTAGATGGTCCATACCTCCTAGTATTCATGCCCTTTGACACTTTCTCCCACAATAAATCATGCTTACTTGAATAAACCACTGAGACATTGCAAGAATGGCATGCTTGGTTTATAAGGATGTATTTTATAAAAGACAATGTAGATGCTTCCTTGATGTCTCGTGACCTCTTGCTCAGAGAAAAGCTAACTATCCTGTTGTGAGGACATTTAAGCAGACCTATGGAGAAACCCATGTGATAACAAACTAGCCTCCTGCCACCAGCCATGTGAGAGAATCATCTTGAAAATCCTCTAGCCTTAGTCAAGCCTTCAGATGCCTGCAAGCCATCTTGACAGCAAGTTCACGAAAGATCCTGAGCTTTAACTACTTATCTAAGCTATTCCTAAATTCCCGACTCAAAGAAAATGTGAGACAATACATGTTCAGCTGCCACATTAAGCTTCTAAATTTAGGGATATTTTGTTATACAGCAACTAAATTCTTCCTCAATATTTTTTTACTCTCTTACATATTCCTTGTATCAATTATTGATAACACTTACCCACTAAATTATTGAAACCACATAGGTAATGGTATCACTAACTAACCGCCTACCGTTTGTCCCCCATCTCCAATCAAGGTTCAAGTTTTCTCTAATCTCCTTCCATTTTAAAGCTCTTGAATCCATCTATCTATCAATAACTCTGCTTAGTTCCTTCCTTCTATGTTTAAGTCTTGGATTATGTCAGGAAATTAATTATTTCTATAATATTTATAACTTATATTTCAGCCTCTTTAAGTTGGATCTCTAAGTGTAATTATCAGATCATATTCTCCAAAACCACACCCTTTAATGGTACCCCCCATATAATATAGCTGTTTATTTTTAGCCTTATCTCTGGTCAAAGTCCACTAAAGCTGATTTTCCAGATCCTACTCTCTTTCATATTTTTAAATTTTCTGCTAGAATGATTTTCTTCTTTATTCCTTCCTCCTAGTTGTTGAGGGAATCTTGATTTTGACTACTAAATTGAAAAATCACTTCTTTAAATAGTATCTCCTTATGTAATTGACAATTCCTTCCTTAAACTACTGCTGTGTCCTCTATACATTTCCACCAGGGCACTGAAAATATGTTTCTAATATTTATTTGTTAGATGATAGGTCTGCCTTTCGCTACACTAACATGAAAACTATGGATTATGTGTTTTTCATCTTTGTATCTCAAAAAAATGGGAGATGATGTGGCATACTCCCATTGGTTGTTGGATGCTCAATCATTGCTGGAATAAATAAGTGAACTATAACCAGTTATCTCATTCAAATTAGATTATTTCTATTCCAACAGACGTAAAAGAATAAATATAAGACCTATAAAGAAACATCAACTAACTAGGTATAGCCATAGGCTTAACATAACAATGTTTTTCATTCAGGTTAACCTACATATGAATAAGTAGGGTAAATACACATACATGTATTTTCATCTAATGTACAATAACTGTTGAAAAAATCCACAAATGCTTGTCTCCTATGTTCATATCGTGAAGATAGCCTGGTAAGAATAAAATACACAAGATATTTCAGTTCAATTTTTCATGTTATATAGATTGCTTAAAATAGAAAACAGAAAGTATGGTGGGGAAAAGGTAGCCTCAAGTCTTTATAGACAATTACACTTCTAATGTGCCCCCATATAGTATTTGTGCTTGATCATTCATGTTATTTCAAGCAACAGATCACTGCCAGCTAGAACAATATTAAACCACTCAACTCTAGTAGTTCAGTCATGTCTTAACATCTCTAGCACAAATTCTCATGTATACTTAACACTAAAACTGCCCCTTGTAAGATTTTAAGAATAATGATAATCAAATTTACCAACAGTGGAAAAGCTTGTACCATCATTTGTAAAAATGCATCTTTAAAATAATACTTGTTAGATACTAATAAATTTAAAGTAAAAATGTTGCAATTGCTCTTAAAATATATTTTTCTCAGAGGAATTGGAGATGGCACCCTGCACATTTCTTTCTTTAAGAGAAATAAGTGGAAACTAATCAACAAAACAAATAAGCAAGCAAAATATAACCAGAGACATTGAAATTAAGAATAATCTGAGGGGAGGTGGGAGAGAGAAGGGCTTTCAGGAACAACAATAAAGGACACATGGACAAAACCAAGGGCGGGGGAAGCAAGGGAGGGAGATGGGGATGGCTGGGAGGTGGGAGTGATTGGGGGTAAATGCAGGCAACTGTAATTGAACAACAAAAAAATAATTTACAAAAATAAAATAGGGAGTACAAAAGTAAAAAAAGAGAGAAAAATAAGTGTCTGAAGAGTGCTATGCTTGCCAATGAGAATGCACTTGTATAACTTTTAACTGAAAAATATTTTTAATTTAGACATTTTAATAATTAGTAAATAATTTAAAATGGATAAAAGGAGTAAACTAAATTCTGAAAAAAGAAGTGGAGGGGGTAAAACAACAGCCTTTGTAAAAAGTAAAATATAGAAAAATGTAATTAGCTTATTAGGGGTAGGAGGGAAATGCGTGGTTGAGAAACACAAAAGCTAGGTGGTAGGGGAAGGAAAATAGCAGAAGTAGCTAAACCTGACTGAGTACTTAACTCATTTATGCCTTACTAAAGGCAGGACCAATTATTACTCCCATTTTATAGATGAGGAAACTAAAGTACAGATCTAGCAAGTTGCTGGAGCAGGACCAGACAGACATCCATGGATTTTAATGGTTTTCAATTGCTAGTGGAAGTCTTTGGTTATATATAAAGATTAAAGCTGCAAGTAGTATTATATTTATTATTGTGTCATGATATTGAATTGGCTCAGCAAAGAAAGCCACGATAAAGTATATGCCTTCTTCTAAGTACTTCAGAATAAACAAAGTATTTCTCAGAGTCCAAAAATGTTCTTTTTTCTCCGATAGGAAGAGTTTTCCAGAAGGTTAGACATGTATTTTAATAGCATCTACTGGTCTTTTGACACATCCTTCAACATTGCTATTTTTAAATTCACTGTTCCAGCAGAGCAATAGTGTCTTTTTGCAGGACAAGCCAGGAGAGGTCAACTTAATGAAGGAGCTTATTTAGGGTTACCTTAAGTCTAAATAGGCAAGCATAACCAAGAATCCTGGAGGTCACCAAAAGAAAGAAGGAAGAGGAAAGTTAATGAGTGCAGTCTTAAGAGTAGTTGCTTGAGCTAATATGCTTTGCTCTTATCTCGTCCTATGTGGATATCTTTGTATGAATATGTGTTGATTAAAATCAAGGCTTAATTTACACTAGTAATGTGGATAAAATCTATGAGTGGGCAAAAAGCAAGCCCAATCCCCTTAATACCAGTTAAAGTGGAAGTGGTGTGTATCTAATATTTTACATTGTATGTGAATTTTTAAGTACTATCTATGGCTTCTGGTTCTTCAAGAGTTGTATAATATGTTATCTCTAATCTAGTTCTATCCATTCCACACATATTTTAGTGGTCCCCTTCTCAAACCATCCACTACAAAGTTCTAGCCAAAGATGGAGTACCTTCCTTACTAAATATTTACTCCTAAAAGAGACTTGGGCATATGGTAGGTTGGGCCACAGGTAATTGGTATCTAGGCAAAGATGGGGAGTTGCAGTTCAATAGGCAAAAACCCTGGGTCCAAAAGATAACCTAGATTATACATTCTAAAGTACAGATTTCTTTTTTCCCCATCCCCTACCCCAGATCTCTAGATGATTCTTGGAACTACTGCATGAAATATTTATTTGTGCGTGGGTAACTTGTGAGAGGGTTGTCCCAATAGACATTTCCTCATGGACACCCTTAGTGCTGGACTCCTTGTACTGTAATCTTTTAAATATGCTTTTTAAGGACTCAGGATACTATGTGAGAGACAGCTGTCAAGGCAAAAAAAATGTCAGGAACACAAAAAATGACAGAAACAGCTGTCGAGGCAAGAAAAATTAAATTCTTTTGTGTATATATTCTCCTTATGACCCAAGAGAGTGATAAGAGACAGTATTGTTCCTCCAACCCCAGAAGGCCTCTCAGGTGTAAAGGGAGAATGAGAATTGTATTAGGAATCTAAATAGGGCTCCAGGTAGAGTAGCTATACCTGGGATGGAAATGCCAAACTCTTGATTTCTCTGAGCATATCATGTTAAGGTAGTATGTACGCAATAACTACTCCACGAGCAGTCAAGAATACTGAAAGATATAGGATCTGCCCTCAGAAAATGTATAGTCTTGTTAGACAACAAGCAGTATGATGAGTTTCTACAGATGTTCAAAGTCAATCAGTTAGGAAAGTTACATTGGAGGTTCCTATATTATTGGAAAAAGGGACAAATACCATCTAAATTTCCTTCCAACACAAAAATCTATGTTACTTTATTCCACAAAATTTAAAATATTATGTGTGCTTAAAGTAATAATATAGAAAAAAGGACAAAGAAGCATGTTAATGTTTTTGTAAAACTTGTCCTACATTTCTCTCATAATAATGAGGGTACTAATTAAATTATTTAGATGTTTTATAAAAACCAGACATATTAAAATGTTTATACTTATGGTCTCTTTTAATGTTTCTGATAACTCTATGAGACAGGTTCTATCACTCCTCATTTTACAAATCAGGAAGTTGAAGCAAAGAAAAATTAAGTAGTTTACTCACAGTTACACAACTGGTAGGAGAAATACCTAGAATTACAATTCTGGTAGTCTGACTCCATATAATAAAAAACTGTTATATGGCCTCAACACTGTCCAATTAAAAAGCACTACCCACACGTAGTGTTCTACTCACATAACATAAATGCGCTTCCAGTACACATTATACTTAGAAATCTTCCTTCTTTTACTTAACAGTACTTTGTAAACACTACTCCAAATCAATAAATATAGACCTAAATCAACATTTCAAATTTGTGCCAGAGTCTATAATTGTATACATATTATGCAAAATGTTGTATTGGCTATATGTTAATTAAATTTAATTCAATTCAATAAACACTTACAAAGAATCTGTTTGTCAAGCCTGTTGCTAGTAGAAATTATCTGATCCATATTCCTAGGCGCTCTGAAGTAAATTATAATCTGTTAAACCTCATGAGATGTACCAGCGATTTCTCAGGTCTATAATCACAAATATTTTATAGATATTGGGTGAATTTAGGATCACACAGACAACCAATTCTGATAATTTTAGAAAAGGTTAGGGGTTACCTATAACCCAGTGCATCTCACCTTTGCATGAGTAATTGACAGTGTATTACAGTAACTTCTACACTAGGGTCATCCCATGTCTCACAGGCCAGTATAATGGAGCTATAAGAAAAAACTGGACAAGCCTCTCAGAGAAAGATTGGGTGGTTAGGAAATCCATCACATTTTACTGTCCCAATGAATTATCATGTGTCATCCTTCATCTTTTTGTAATGCTTGCAAGTTGGCTCACATTATCCTGTCAGTGTTTACTCTCTCCATTGTTTAACCCATTCTACATGTTCTTGCTAAATGCAGAAAAATGAATAATCTCTGCCATGAAGGGGATATACTACAATAATAGAGAAAGGTTAATGGTTGTCAGAGAGGTTTAATATTGAAGGCCACATTAATACTAGGAAGTAAAATAGTATACTAATTAAAGAGTTTTGTTTGGTCCCATCCCAGCTCCAGTACTGAATTTCTGTATAAATGTAGGCTAATTTATTTACCTTTTTCTACCCTGTGATATTGAGACAATACCAACACCCCACAGGGCCTTTTTGGGGATCACATGAACTGATGCCTTTAAAGCTCTCTAAACTGTGCCTGGCCCACAGTAAATAAATAAGTGCTCACTAAATGGAACTTCATGTCTTTAACATTAAACTCTTCTCTAGCCTTGACTGATTATTTATGTTTTGTAGTAGTGCCCATTTCTTTGCAAAATATTAAATATTGAAAAAGTAACCAAAACAGTAGATATCATAAAATATTTGTACCCCTTGCACCCTTTATCTTAATCCTTATCATTATTTTTCATTTTATTCTGATATTTTCAACCCTGTTCAGACAGGCTTATTGTTCCTAGGCTCTCCTCTTCCAAGACTGCCTTTCTGTTGGCAGTTTATTTAGAATTTCCATTTTCTTCTGAAACAATTCCTCAACATTTTCTATTAAGACACTTTCTTGGCCTTGGTCAATATGTTTTAATCAAAATTATCATGTGATATCCAATATACTCTCAGTTTGTACCTTTCACTCCCCTGTACTCTACCAGCCTCTCCAAATCAAAGGGCCAGAATGTGAGATCTGCTTATTCTTGGTCCCCAATGGGCTTTGAACACACTTCCCAGTTGTATTATATTTGAGGCTTATTTTTTTCCTCTTGTTTGTAATAAAATCATTTGCCTCCAGGCAGAATTCTGGCTCAAAATTGCTTAAAGTCCAGAAGATGCTCTGGTATCATATTTCTTCAACCTTGGCACCCACCACCACTTATCTTTTATCTTCATTTGAAATTAACCCACTTTCAAAGTTTCAAATCTGATATTCTCTTTCAGTCAGTCACTCAGCAGATTTTGTTTTACATTTACTATATTCCAAATATGCTGTTACACCCTGAGGACACAATGAAAAATATATCACAGTTTCTGCCTTACAGGGCTCCATCCATCCTTCCATTTATCTTACTTTTGCCTTCCCATAGAAGGCAATTTTCATCTTCATCTTATCCTCTAGTCTATTAACCCTCATTATTCTACCATTCCATTGCTATCATTCTGTCTCAGTTGACCAAACTCTATCTATGATAAAACATTTCAGAAATAAACTATATTATAAACACAGGTCCTAGGCCTTCCAACATGCCCAACTGCTAATCCATTGCTTTGGGTTATCTTCATAGAACTGTCATATCCAAAATACTGGTTAGCAAAGTCTGCAAAAGCATGTTTTGTGAGTAAACACACATACAATCCAATTCATTTCTAAGCTTGGCAATTCTCTTTACACTCTTTGTTTGAATAGCAAAAGCAAAATGCATAGGAGAACAAGATTAAATAATTGGCAGCAGAGTACATAACTATGGCTTTGTCCCAAGTTAAAACAGAGGGGACCAAGAACTAGAACTGGGATGCATGATAGAGCTGGACTAGAAAGACTGATGTGATTCTGAATCACTTAGATGAATAAACTGAAGTTTCATCAATGTCTCCTTTCTGGAGAAAGAATTATGCCAAGTTCTGACCTAGGGTAAGTTACAGTTTAAGGTGGTAATTCTTTTTTTTAATTCAAAAATTTTTATTGCTATATACAATACAGAAAAGGGCTCTATTTCTTTTACAATTTGGGAATAATACCAGCTAGTATGAACTGAGAATTTACCAGGTACCAGACACTATAAATGCTTTATAAGTATTAATGCATTTAATTATTTTTTTATTTTCAATTACAGTTTACTTTCAATATTTTTTGTATTGGTTTCAGGTACCCAGCATAAAGGTTAGACAATCACATACTTTACAAAGTGTCCCCACCAATATTTCTAGTACCCACCTGGCACCATGCAGAGTTATTACAATATTATTGACTACATTCCCTATGCTGTACTTACAACCCTGTGGCTATTTTGCAGGTACCAATCTGTACTGCTCAATCCTTTCACCTCTTTTACTCAGACCCCCAATGCCCCTTCCCTCTGATGATCATCATTCTCTCTATATAGGAGTTTGTTTCAATTTTGTTTGTTTGTTTATTTTGTTCTTTAGATTCCACATATAAGTGAGATCCTATGGTATTTATCTTTCTCTGACTGACTTATTTCACTTAGTATAATACCTTCTAGGTCAGCAATGTAAAATATAGAGCCTGCTTTACAGAAGTTTACAGATTACATAGGAATGCAACTCATATTCATACAAAACAGTACTTCATGACAGGAGGTGATATTTGCTTAAAGCCAAAATTATCAATAAAGAGAAAAATAAACAATAATGTACAGACTTTATTAGACTAGGGAGGGTGTGAGGTGGTATTCTTAAGACGTTATTATCTAATCCCCTTTCTCATCTTATAAGTGTCCATACTTTATTGTTTATTGCTCTCTTTACTGTTAATTTTTAGCTTAAACACATACCACCTCCTATCATGATCCACTGTTTCATATGACTATGACTTTCATTTCTATGTAATCTGTAACTTCCGGAAGGCAGACTCTATATATTACATTTTACACTTCTTTTTTTTAATACCTCTCCATTCTCAGGTGCACAGAATATGAAGTCAATAAATACCCATTGAGTAATGGAATAAACTGTATTAACAGAATGAACAAAACTCTAAATCGTGCTCTGCTAGTTCCATTAAATGAATCCTACCTTATTTCTTGCTTGTTGGTTAATAATCTATGCATTCCCGCTAATAACATATTTGAAAATGAATCACTCCTAGAGAAGGAAAAAAACTACCTGTGTGTGAGATGTATGTTGAAGCATGTTATACATTAATAAAGCCCATAAATAGATAAGATTCCTATCGAGAAACTAGAGGAAATGGTTGAGATATAATTAATGCAATTATCTATCACACATTTGGAAATTATTTACATGGTGTCATTTCTGAGTTCACTATTCTTCCTCCAATATTGTAGACAGAAAGCACTGTTGTTTTCACCTAATGCTTCTCTTCCCAGTGCTCCCCCCAGCCCAGGGGCCATTAACTATTTCTAATGGTCCTCTAGAGCAGAATGCTATATTTGATTTATTTCCCTTTGCATCTTGTACATTTTATCATAAAAGTCTAAAATAAATTCTCAAACTTGGAGAACATGTTCCTCCTTGTTTTCTTTCATTACCAGATGTCTCCATCACCTGGACTCTAACATAATCCTGAAACACAATTGAGTGTTCCTCCCAACCAACATTTCTAACCTGGAGTCCAGTTAGTACCTAAAGTGTGTTACATCATTTCACAATAGCATTTAAATGAACTAAATCTGGCCAAATGTGATACTCTATAAAAGGAACAAGGAGCAAATTTAATTTTGACTACAATAGCCCATATGAAAACAAACTGGCAGCCAATGCATTTTCCATATGTCCAAAGCTTTTTGTAATTCCTAACATATTTCAATGAATATTGGTAGATATACAGCTGCCATGGGATTTCCATACACTGAGAAGCATCAGAATCATAGAACCACTAGTTTCCTGTATTATATAGATACAAATGGCTGTAGGAATATAAAAAGAATTCATCAGTTGACATCATAATCTTGGATACACTTAATAATTGATGTTCAAGATGAGTCAGTAGTAGAAACAAGACTATTCATTGGTTATCTGAACAATGGGATTAGAGAGTTGATTATTAATTCTTCAGATCACACAAACATTATGAGTGACAGGGAAATTAGGTTCTATTTCTCAAATTATCTTGAGAAATAGACAGATACAAATATGAAGTTCTAGGAATATAAGTAAATAATGTTATAATTGAAAAAAAATAAAGGAATGAGAAGAAAGACAAATAAATCCAGGGTCAATTTATTAGCCAAATAGCAATGCATTTAAAGATATCCACTGAAAAATATGCACTTGGCATCGACTCTAAACAATTAATTGATTTAGGAAAAGCTGGGATGCATAACTGGAAGGCTAAAGTTTAGTAACCTTGACACTCAAAGTCACAACAAAGCCTAAGCGTTCTTGCTAGGTTTCTGGTCTTCACAATAATGGACAGAAGGTAAAGACAGTAAAATAATTTAGAAAAACACAGAGATGTAATGGTAATGCTTATTGAAAATATCTGAGGAAAAAATTAAGAGATTGATATTATTCACCCTTCAATTAAATACATAAACATGTGGGGTTGTGGGGTGTTAAATTGTTTTTGTGTTTACAAAAGTGGTAAGGAAATGTTATTTAACTCTCCATAAAGAGAGAAAGTGAAAAAATATCTTCCAATTAAGGAGGAATAATTTAAGAAATTGTAAGTAATAAGTAATATTTCACAGAAAAAATATATTTGTGTACAGTATGAAAACCTGAGGTTTATTCTTCTTCCATGGATGATTAAAGGCAGGAGAGATTTTAATTACTCTAGAATTGATAAGAGTAACCTGTCTTAAAGATTTCAGTGAATCTCTAGAGGTAATTAGGACCCTAGAGAGATCTGCTGTAGATCTGGAAAACTAATGTGGTCATATGAATGAATGGTCAATAGGTGAATAAGAAGCCTACATACTTCAGACAGGAGGCTACCAGATAAACAAGATGTCATCTGACAATTTCAGTTTTAAGTCATCAAGACATGAAGCAGGTGATGTGCTTAATCAAGCAGGTAATTAGGAGGTACTAAGTGTTCATAAAAGAGAAGATTAAAGAGCCTTCCGACAACAGGACAGCAAGTCACTCCCACCTGCAGAACCAAATTGGGTACACTGAGGCTCCTCCACACTTACTAAATAATGGACAACACTGAGGAATGGTATCTACAGCAGCTGACAGCTCCTGAGTGAAATGGCACCTTCTCCACTGCTATTGACAGCTGTTTTTTCTCTCCAGGGAATCTTCACTAAGGTTGGCAATTAAAACTGTTAAAAAGCAATGAAACATTGGAGCCCCTGTCCCCTAATCCAACTTTCCTTTTCTTCCTTAGTGGGAACCCTATAGGAGTTAAAAAGATCCTTACAGTACTCAAGAAGTATACTATGAATATATATTGTATACTTGTCAAGACTGCAGCTTGAATTGCACTAGCTCTCAGATTATTGGAAGGTCACATTATATGGTATGTCTGCATTGTAAGGGAGACACCCCAGGTTGGAAGTATACGCTAATAGAAGTTTTTGAGATGGGAGTTGCAACCCATTAATCCCATAGGCAATGAAACTAAAGTAGTTACTACTCATTTTATTAAAATAATGAAATGGAATGAAATAAAAAATATAAAAGTTCATCACATGTAGTAAGACTATATTACTTTGTGAAGCTATTATTTCAGTTATACATTGATGTGGGGGGATGTGGATGTAGATGTGAATATGCACAAATATAATGAGTCATGATACAAAATGCATTTCTTACTATGGTTCTGGTACGCAATATGAAACCCACTGCTCTAAGAAATTATTGAGTTATTCAAATTTAAGGGGAGATCTCTGTGCCTATGCACCACTAAACAGCCATGGTAATAAACAACAATGTCAAACACCAGATGTCTCCTAAACATCTGGATACTTAACAGCGTGTTGACAAACTATCTGAACTTCTGATTATCTATCCCTCTTCTATTCTGGATGTTTACTTTAATAAACCAGAGCCACAACTTGTGGCTCACAGATGTCAATTCTAGCAACAATTTCATTTACATTCTTAAATTACAAAGTATGCTCATTGAATCTCCTTAACTTTTAAACTACTTCCTTCCCTAGACTGAGAGAATTAAACACAGGAGTTAAAAAGAGAATTGTGTTATGAGCTTGTTAAAGTCAAAAAGAAGTTCAAAAATGCATAAGTAATCACAAGTTAAACTAATGTACACAATGAGATATTGTTGACAAATGAAAGTGATGCTGCAATGCACAATAAGCAAAAAGTGAGAAGAAATCATTTGACTTCCATCTGTATCTGTTACATTTTAACTATAGCAGAGTCTAGACGTGGTCTTTCCTATTTGAAGTTATAGGAAAGCATGCCCGTATATGAGTGAAGATCGGCCTGTGTAAGAAGGAGGAGCATACTGAGATGCAGGTTTATTACTAACAAAAATAACTTGACAAATCACAGGCAAATAAATAAACAGGTGGTTTCCTGTAAGAAAACTTCTTTAGATGCATTAGAACTTCAAGAAAGATAAGGGCTATTAAAGGAAAAAATATATACATTCACAGTAAGTCATTATCCAGATTTTAATAGTGTTTTTATTGCAATTCCTGACAAAATTTGGGGAAAAATTACACAATAACTTTTTTATCCTGATTCCCATAACATCAGCAGGTAATCTGTTGAAATCCCAATTTATTAATTTCAGTGTCATACAATTTCTGAAAAGAATCTTTAAAAAATAGTGGTTTTGCTCAGGATTGAAGTACATTTTGCACGAATTTTCCCCCTAGTGGTCCAAGGTGATTGCTAGCTGAGTGTGCATTTTCCTAGGAATTTCTACAAGGACTCTAGAACAAATCAGGGGAGTAAGAATGAGGCTCAACAAAGAATGAATGTGACTAATCTACAAGTTTCATTTCATAGCCTCCTGTTGAGCTGTGCCTCCTGGTAAATTGTGAACTTCCAAAACTTAATAAATACAAGAACAACAACAAAAATTAGTCATTGCCACTAAGCTTGAATTTCATACTCAGTTTAAAACAAACAAACAAACAAACAAACAACAACGAAAAAACAGACATCTCATTAGCTAAAGAGTTTAGGAAACACCACAAAATCTCTGCCTGGATTTTCTAGATTAGGAATATGGCTAGTCTAAAAGATTCTAGATTATTGGGTGTTTATGAAATTTTACACACTCACATTGTCAAGATCTAGTCACATTAGATCTTGGGATATAGCATGTTACCCTGCTCCTAGTAGATGTTTAATATTAGCCAACTCACTATTTTTCACACACGAACCATTCTAGAGCCTCTGCTTGGTCCACTAGTAACTATGAAATAACTATGTGATTTACCTGGAAAATTTTCTTCATGAAACATTACTCTTCAACACCAAGGGAAATATTAGAGTGCTTTAAAATAATAACTTCTGAGTAAACTTTCTACAAAGATGGGAAAACAAATATAGAAACAAAAGAAGTTTCTGGCTCAAGCAAAGCAGATATAGGAAAAAGATCTTGAAGAAAAAAACTCTAAAAAATAGAGAAATACACTCTCAATCTGTATGCCTACAAGCACTCTCAAGAGTCCAGACCCTAAGTTTATCCAAGTACTAGGGCTATTGTATAAGGAAGGTTTTATTGTGGTTTCTGAATAAATAAAGCAATTCTTAAGTGAGACTGAGTAAGCTTGTGTTCTAATGAGCATTTAGGTCAATTGTTATTCAATCTAAACTGGTTCTTTTATTTCTTTAACAAAAAGAAAAGAGAGAAAAACTTAACTGAGAAAAACACTTAGGGTAGATAAAGCTTTGGCAGTATCCCAAGTGGCAGCAATTTCTATGGAATAGCTCTATCTCATGTGATACTCTCTAAGCTATTTTATTATCTGCACTAAAAAGCCAGCAAAGGCAGCTGCTGCTTCTCAGACTCGGGCATTCTCTGTTCAGCCTTCCAGCTCCACACCGCCCTGCTGCAGGCCACAGGCAGAACTGAGTGTGTCCAGCAATAGTGACCTAGAACATATTCAAGGCCTCAGAAGGCAGCTCAATCTCCATGCACAAGTGCAACATACTCCCTGGGTAGATTCACTTCCCTCCTCCAGAGAGAGATAAGGAATGTCTATCGCTTTTTGCTTTCTTTCATCTCATTTCCTCCTAGACTAATATGAAGGTACTTGTACTGCACATTTTCTCTCAGTATTTTATTGTCAGTGTATTAAAAAAAAAAAAAAAAAGAAAAAGAAAAACCAGCCCTGGCTGCTGTGGCTTAGTGGATTGAGCATCAGCCTGCAAACAAAAAGGTCATGGGTTTGATTCCCAGGCAAGGCACCTGCCTGGCTTGCAGGCCAGGTCCCCAGTTGGGGGCATGTGAGAGGCAACGGGTTGGTGTGTTTCCCTCATTGATGTTTCCCTTCCTCTCTTTCTCTTTCCCTTCCACTCTCTCTAAAAATAAATCAATAGAAATCTATAAAAATAAAGATTCCTAAAAAGCTCAGATCTCTATAAAAGGAAAAACAAAAGTTTGACAACAGTTCACATTTTGAAACGCATGCGTATAGTACCAAAGTACAGATCTTGAACGTGCATAATGTTTTATAGTATATTGTCTAAAACAGAAACTTGATTATCTGATTTAAGGTAGCAGGCAAATGACCACCAGCAGCTATATCTTCAGAGAAGACTTGTGATATGTATTAGATTTCTAAACACAATCCAAAGTGACCCATTTTCCAAACTGTTGTCACACACCCTAGCTGACCTTCTTCAGAAAATGGGTACTGACATACTTGAGGCAAAAGTTAATTCTGCATGGAAAGAGGTAAAGAAACCACACAGATTGCCCCAGAGGACAGAAGTGTTTACAAACCTGGTGGACTTCTGGGCTTCTACAAAGGACAGCAGCTTCTACTCGCCATCATCCTTCCCTATCTCTGCTTCCTTTCTTCCACCAAAACGTGCAGCTGCTGAAGTCAATTGTGACAAGGGCAGATGCCAAGAAGAACAACAGCAAAAATATGTTAATGACACTCTCAACACTGCCAGTTCTTCAATTCCATTCAATTATCTGTACCTTTTCTCCTGATTTCCATGACTTCAGGACGTTATTTATCAAGTGTTCCCTAATTAATCAGGCACCAAGCTTGACTGTGCTAATGAGACTCTATTTACAGCACCCCTCCCCCAAGCTGCTCTCCACCCCTAATTTTCACATTTACTGTATAAATCCTCCTTCTCCTTTTCCTTCCTACTGTGGCCTTGGGGCTTCTGAAATGATCCTGACAAGAAGAGCTCCTCCTGACAGTTTTAAGGATAATTAACATATAAGCAATGCCAGTCCCAGACTAGTTATCCATCATTACTCACCTCATGATAGGAACTTGCTCTGTTCATACTCAGTGAGTCACAAATGCACTTCCACTTTTCTCCTTCCCATTCTCTAGACCCACTCTCTCTCACTCAGTCCCATGACTCTCCCCCTTATTTTTATTTACCTTTGGGCAATTTTTCTTTTCTTTGCCAGTTCCTTATGCTCACACTTGTAATTAGTCATTCCATTTCCCTTCCTTTTAATCCAGTCATAAAGACAATATTTTTCATTCTATCTTTGTGAAAATTTTTTAAGGTTTGTAATTCTTCTCCTGCCGTTCTTTTTCATTTTCCTATATTTTGTTTATCGGTAAACGTTCTTTCTTTCGTTAAAACAAAACAACTTTTCCCATCTTTTAATTATGTATGTAAGGCACTCCTCCAATTCCCTCTGGATAGGGTACTGTGAATTAAGGGTACTATTTTAACTGTCCTCTATCTACATCAGTCTCAGGATCCTGCCATTAGTCACTGCCTCTACCTTCTGTCTCTGAAGACGGAATACCTCTCCTGAACATATAACTCTCAAATAGCCTGGATAGGAATTAAAGTAGGATCTTAGCCTCCAATTCTTTTCCCACATGCTCTTAGAAAAAGCAACAAACTCTTATAGCAAATAGAAAAGGCCACTCCAATATCACTTTTTTTACTCTCTTTATTGTTGAGGTAAGAAAATGTCATTATTCCTCACCATAATCAGATACCTAAAACTCAGAAACTGACTCTAAGTACAATCATCTCATTATAAGAAAAGAAAGTTGGCACAAACAAAATAAACTGGGTCTAAAGTCATCTAGTTTTTAAGTGATACAGCTAAGACTTCAGTCACATTCTCTTGAATCCTGTATTTCAGAGCTTTTGGATTACTTTTTAGGATTCCACTACCTGGACAGAGTAAATTGACCCTAAGTCTCATGTAAACCTTACCTTTGTCCTTTCTTTATAAGTGATAAAACATAGTCACACTTAGAAAGTTTAAGGGAAAGAGGGCCCCAGTTTTCACTACCACCACATGTAATAAAAACAAAAAGTGGCACTAGCCTACTAACCTAATTGAAGGTGAACCTAACAAATTCCTCTCTTCCAGATTCTATGTAACTCTAATCCTAAAACCCTATTTAAGCAATGCATATATGGAAAAAAAAAGAAATCATTCCAAAATTACTATTTTCATACTTAAATTAGATATGGATATTGATTTTTTTTTTACCTTCCCAACTAATTTTCTTAAGGTTGGAAACTCTCCAAGCATGAACCTAAATAAAACTAAAAATAAAATAAGAGCTTTCTAGTTGTAGGTTGTTTTCTTTCTTTCTTTTTTTTTTTTTTTAATGCAATGAGACATTTTTCCACAGATATAAGCAGACAGCAGAGGTGTTTGGGAAGAGGAAGACCCTGTGCAAATCTCCTAGATAAAAATAAATGTAGGTTGTTGAATAGAAATTCTTATTTTAATATAGACCAATTTTTCAATTATTTCTTTTATCACTATTACTTGTGTGCTACTTAAGGACACAACAACTGTTTGTGCCTTAAAGACATTCTATTGTTTTATCACCCTCACTCACATCTATAATCCACATGGAATAGAATGTTGCACATGATGTAAGGAATCTTATCCATAACATATAAATGACCCTTAGAAATCCATAAGAACTGGGCAGATAATAGAAAAACAGGCATGAAACTTCATCTGTAACTCTCAAAAAAGGATATATAAATATTGATAACATGAAAAAGTGCTCAAATTATCTAGCTACCACAGATATCAAAATTAAAACCACAAGGTTACTATAAAACACCCAACAAAATGGCCAAAATATAAGATAAATGCTTCAAATGTTGGCAAGGACATGGGAGTACTTGATACTCCAAAATGTGCTGGGAGGGGTATATATTAGTATAACTTCCTTGAAAAACCTGGCAATAAATTTCAGTATATAAATACCCCATTGCCTATAAACACCATTTATTTTCCAATGGGAAAGCATATATAGATTCAACAAAATTCAAGTACAAGAATGTTCATAGCAACTCTATTTATAATTACATATAACTAGAAACAGCTCAAATGAACATTCACAGTAGAATGGACAAAGAAAATGTATTGATATAATAAATATATTATAGAGCAAGGATACACACAATTCTATGGATGACTCTTACAAACAAAACATTGAGCAAAAGAATCCAAAGGCAAAAAAGAATGCATATGACACCACCTATGTAAATTTCCACAGCAAGCAAAATAAATCTATGGTGGGAGATGATGCTTATCCTTGGGCATGCGGTACTGCAGTGTCTGTCAGGGGCATGGGATGGTTTCTGAGAAATCGTACTGTTCTAGTTTTTTATCTGGGTGATAGCTACATAGGTGTACACTTGTGACTTAATAACTTCTTGAGACTATGCTAACTTTAGTAAAAAAAAATATGTATAGGGGAAAAAACACTTCTTCAGACAGTGGTTTTAGTGTTATTTTTTGAAGCCTAAAGAATAAAAGAACTGAAGGAAAAAATACAAAAATAAAATCACCACCCAGTATTTTTTAAACACCTACTATGTATATATCTATGAATACTAATGTAAAAACAGACACTTAACCTCAAGGGAAAGAGAGAATATAGATAGTCTTCTGTGGCTAGGAAGTAGTACCTCCATAAGAAAGAACCAGTAACAAAAATAGTAAAATACACTAGAAGTTGGTTTTTGACTATAGTTTTAGATATTACTTAATTGAAGTGAACACAATGCACACCAGTGGAAATACACAGGACTCGGTATTTAACATTTAATAGCATTGGAATAGAGAAAGTGATATAGTCAAGACATGAATTATGAATCTGGAAATCACCTAAAGAAAAGACAGCGTGAGTATTCAGAACTTATGTGGATCCATAGTAGGTAAAACAGGCTAGGACCAGAGGAGGCAGAAGATAGTAAGAGAACCTGAATGGCAAAATACATTATCATAGAAGCCCAAGTAAAAGTAGTCATTGGCTCTTTTCACAAATACTCTGTCTCTTCTTTTGAGCTTAAGATAGGATTGTACTTTCCTGCCCACTTTGGAGTTAAGAGTGACCAGTTGGTTTGATTTGTTTAATAAAATATGAACAGCTTTAGTGTGCGTCACTTCTGGGTGGAAGCTGAGGAAGTAGTATGGGACTTGCCTGCCGTAGTGATTGTAGAGGTTGTGAAGATTATGAGATGAATCTTCCAAGAGTCTAGGTTCTGGAATGACTCCAATATGGAAAGTGCCCTAACCTCAAACTCATAGTAAACATGTAGCATTGATGCAAAAGAAAAAAAAAAAACAAGTAGCACCAATATTTTATTGTCCTCACCTATCCTATAGATCCTCAAGCAAAGATCAATGCTACAATTCAATTTTTTCTGTTTCCACATTCAGATGGCTAAACACTGCTAGGAAAAAGTAGGTAATCACTCTACTGCAAATTTTAAATCTGCAAAAACAGTACATTTTCAGCCTTTTTATATAAATTCAGACAGTTTCTGCTCCCATTTTCACTTTTCCAAACCTTAATCATTGTCCTCTAGACTCTATGCAGTTTCAGCAGAGCATCTTCCCACACCCCCCACCCACACCACCCAAAGCATTAAGAGAACTAAGGCTGTGAGATCTAAACTTTTCGTATATTCCCTCTTGCCCTCTCAAACTAACTTAAATTCACCATATTCATCCTTACCTTTTTTCTTTCAATCTTATAAGATGAAGTGCCCTTACTTTTGATTAAGCAATCCTTCACCCAAACAATTTAGTACTGCTTCTTCTGGGACTTTGTCCCACTATGTAGTCCTTCTCCTCCCATTGTTTTCAATTTGTTACTCCTAATTCTTTCCCTGTTGATCTATGTCTGTGCCATTAACCCTGGCTTGAAATTAACTCTCCCTCTAGCTATCATAAGCTCCATCTCATTCCCAGAAGAGAAGCAGAGAAGCAAACTCACTCCTAAATCCATCTTACACCTACCATTCTACTGCAAACCATTCTTAATAAATTATACTAGAATTACTAAAGACCAAATGATTGTCAATTAGATGTACATTATTAAACCTGTGTCTTATTCTTGGTTGCAGTGAAAACTGCTGACTTCTTTCTTATTAAAAATCTCTAGTCTCTTACTGTTAGTGACCCTACATCATCCTTGTTCTCTTTATACCACTCACTGCCCATTCTCTTCTTCTCTGGCATTGATTTCTGCTCCTCCCAACAAGCTTGAAATGTTGATGATACCTACAATCCTCTCCTTGGCCCACTGTTCTTCTCACTTTGTACAGTCTCCCTTAATGATTCTATTCTATCACATGATTTCAACATAACCTATATGCTTATTATTTTTAAGCCTAAATCTTGTCCAGATCTCTTCCTTAAGCTTGAAATCCATAGTCAACTGAATACTCTTTAGGTAGAGATCTCAAAGATAATATGTCTAAAAGTGAATTCATTTATTTTCTTCCTAAACTTATTTCTCTTCTCACTTTCTCGAAATTAATGGAATTAACATCTAGCCATTGATTCAAAAAAAAAATCCCAGTTTTTAACCAACTTTGGCATAGTATGTTACCTATTTTTTATTCTTTTGGACCTTATTCTTTTGCCCTGATTAGCCACTGCAAATTTCTCCTTTTCATGGACAACTTTGCTAGATATAGCATCCTTGATTAACAGCTTTTTATTTTCTTTCAGAACTTTGACTATATTATCCCAGTCCCTTCTAGTCTGCAAGATTTGTGCTGAAAATTCTGCTGACTGGGGTACCCTTGTATGTGACAAGCTGTTTTCCCCTTGCTGCTATTAACATACTGTCTTTGTCTTCAACTTTTAACGATTTAATTATAATATGTCTATGTGTGGGTCTCCTTTGATTCATCCTATTAGGTACCTCTGGATCTGGAAGCTAGGTTAGGACAACTATCAGCCATTATTTCTTTCAATAATCTTTCTGCCTCCCTTCTCCGTCCAAGACTTATGTAATGCATATATTGGTCCATGTACTGGTATCCCATAATCTCAAGCTATTTTCACTCTTTTTCATTCTTTTTTTCTTCTTGATCTTCTGACTGAATGAGTTCCACTGCCCTGTATTTGAGTTCACTGATCTGTTCTTCTACTTCATCTAGTCTGTTGTTAAACCCCTCTATTGAATTCCACAGTTCGCTCATTGCATTTTTTAGCTCTCTAATTTCTCTTTGGTACATTTAAATATTTTCCATTACTTTGTTGAAATTCGCACTTTGCTTATGCATAGCTTTCCTTGATAAGCATCTTTATTCTTTTGAACTTCACACTGGAAAAATCACTCACTAAGATTGGTTTCATTAAGATTGATTTCTGGATATTTATCTTCCTCTTTTGTTGAAACATATTCTCCTGTTTCTTCATTTTCCTTCACTATCTGCATTGGTTTGTGTGCCCTAGATAAAATAGTCACTTCTTCCAACCTTGAAAGACTGATCTCATGTAAAAGATAAACCTTGTCAATTACCTCTTGGTTGCCTCTCAAACTTTTTGATTGTCTAAGCCACTGTCTTTGTTATTAGTGGCTCCCTGTAGTTGAGGAAGTGCCAAGACTCATCAGTATCCCAAAGGTGTGGGAAATGTCCATATACCTGTTCAGTTTTCCTGAAGACTATTAATTGCCTGCCCCTTCAGTTTCCCAATGCAGTCTAATTAGAAGCCTGACTTATTCAACAGCTGGAAAAGTTGGAACATTAGATATGCAGTCTAGCTGCTATCAGAGAGAAACCAGGAGCTGATTTTTGCTTATTCCCTCTTTACTTACACAAAAGGAATAGTCATTGGGAGATTTTTGTGTGCCTAAATAGAAACACCGCTTTGTTTTGTGTTGTCCTGGGAACTGAATGCTTAGCCCCATCAGTTCCCACAGCTATGTGATTTGGTAGCTAATTTCTTGGTTAGCAGCCATAACTCTTGGGAGTACAGGATATGATAACTCTTTCCAAAGAGAAGCTAGAAGTTTGATTTTACTCTTGGAATAAGCCAGGGAAATACAGCAGGGGACATGCCCACCAGCTCTATCAGGCTCTCCAGAGGATTCCAATGAGCTCCTAGATGGAGGCTAAGAAGATGGAATTGCACACAGCAACTGATCAAGTATGCAGTTAAACCCCTTCTAGGCAGACACTCGGAGATAAGTGTTTCTGCCTGCTCCCTCTGCACAAAGTTGGGTGTGGGGGGATAGCTGCAGGAAATGCTTAAGCACCTGCTTGAAAGCTGATTTTTATGTTGTTGTTTAATACAGTATTATGGGATTCAAGAATGCTGAATTGTCTATTAGAGCTAGGTGAATGAGGGACCAAAACCCCTTGGATGATCACTGCAAGAATTAGAGCACTACACGTGTGGGCAATCTCCTTCTGGGAGGAATGGGGCAATTTGGTTTCATTGTTGGAGCAAGCCTGAGGGAGAATATGGGGCAAGTGACTGCCAGCTTTTTCAGTATCCTGGAAAAGGGAGGATCACATTCAGCAGCTGGATGTAGGCTGATTAGAGAAGCTGGACCCTCAAGCAGAAGCTAGGAAGTTATGCAGTCAAACCTCTTCCAGGCAGAAACTGGGAGATGATATTTTTGCCTACTTCTTCTACACTGATCCTAACTACAAAGCTGGGAAAAGGGGTGCTATGCACCCCTTTAAAATCTGCTCTGTTTACTATATTAGTGTGGGATGCATGAATGCAAGCCCCATTGACTTTCAGAACCTTAAAAGCTGAGATGTTAGACATGTGGTCCAAAACCTTTACTCCTCAGAAAGAAGCCGGACATGGTGGTTTCCTTTTGATTGTATGGTGCTGTGCCAGGGAAGGGGGTTTATAGTCAGAGTGTGTCTCCCCCTTTCCTATCAATTTTTATGTGGTTATTTTCTCAGTCACCCAATGTGTAAGAGTCACTCATTTAGTTTCTCTTTTTCTCTCAGAGGGAATGGCTCCCTTGGTAGCTCTATATTCAGTGTATTCATACGAAAAGGTAGATTCAGGAGCCTCCTATGATTCCATCTTGATCTTTAGAATTCCTTGGGTGGGATAACTTTAAAACACATGTTCTATACTGCCTTCCAAAGTTCCTCAGAAGGATTAAACATCAGTACCCAAAGTGGTAATTTGCTTGAAAATGTACCCTTTATTGGACAAATTTCCTTCTCTGCATTACTTCCTCATTTCCCTACAGGATTTTCTCTCTCTCCAAATTACACTACTTACACTTCCATTCTCACTTCAAAGACTACTTCTAAAAAATCCATGACAAGATGTCAACTCATTTGATCACATAATCAAACACTTGATTTGAGTTGGTAACTATGCCTAGTCTCTATCTGCATCATGTCTACTATGATTTGCTCTTTCTGTACCTCTTCCCTGGCCTTTTCAAAGGCCTGCATCTTCATGTCTCTCCTTCTAATCCTGCCTACCTCAGATCCATCCTCTACACTGATAAAAGAGTAAGGTCTTTAAAAAGCAGATCTTCTGGTGTCACTTACTTGACTGAAGTTTTCAGTCTCCCATCACCAAAAGGGAAAGCTCAAGATTCTGGTAATGGAATGGAAGATCATTCATGACTTATCTGGCCCTGCCTACTTTTAGACTCATCTCTCTTACCTCTCCTGTTATATTCTGGTAACATCAACTGAATTATACTCTCACTCACTCATCCCTGTCCTATTCTATATATCTAAATAACTAGATTTCACTTTTACCCTACCTTATTTCGAAAGCTTTCCTTTCTCTCCTTAACATATACCTCAGGATACCATCTTTTAAGATCAAGATCTACTCATCCAAAAATATTTTCAAAACTATTATGCCAGGCTAAAGTCAACATGCTCTCATATAAGTAACTCCCTACATAAGTAAACATGCTCCCTACATAAGTAAATTCCATGTAAGATTATAATGTTCTAGTTATGCCTAGATTATTGCAAATGTCTCCATATGGAGATCTCTCCATGCCTTAAATTTCTTCCCCCTTTGAATCTAAATGGCACATTTATACTGATGTTAATTTTCTAATAGATAATTAATAGAAAGCCTCAGTTAAATTGGATATTGAACCTCATCTTTAATCACTTCATTATGATTTTCTTTTTCAGTCAGATCAAATTACTTTCCTCGATGCCACTCTGCAAAGTTCCTGAATGCTTCTATGTCTTTGTACATTCCTCTGACTGCAGTAGGTCTATTCACCTATTAAATCATCAAGTTTTGTTCCAAACATCACTGTTCTAAGGTGCTTTCTCCAATACCTCTCCTCCCCAACTATTAGGAATTCCTCTACTGGAAAATCCATCTGTCTGGATTTTCTTAACACTGGCAACTATTCCCTTTCTAATACTCGCTTCATTTCCTTGTAATTATTTATAAGTGCCTCACGGGCTATTCTTTCTCTTCTTAGCTCAATATCTAATACTCAGTAAACATACAATAAAGAATTATTAAGAATAAGTGAATGAGTAAATTAATGAAAATAGTAACTAATTTTTAGTAATGATAAACAAAGATAATGACAGAGAAGCAAATAATTTTGCTCGCCATGTGGATGAGCCTCAAAGGCACTTTTGTCCTTCCTAGTGACATTTCTCACCCTCAAAACTTGAAAGTAAACTTGAAAACAAAAGATAGGAAAAAAAACTAGACGTGAATAAATATAGGAGGAAAGGAACAAACAGTGGGAGAAAGATAAAATAGAGGAAAGAAAAAAACAGAGATCATATTGCATGTAACACCCTCATCAATATTCAACTCTACATCTGAAGGAATCAGCTTCTTATAGCAATGATATAGTTTATTCCCAAATATAGAATCCTTATACTCTGCTTCAGCTCAAGGTACATGTGATCACAATAGATAAAGCAATGGGAGAACAAGCCTCATTTCCTGTTGGAAATTTTTTCATACCATATCATATCATGTCTTTTCTATTGCCACCAGGAATTTCAACTTCCAGCCATAAGAAGCAGCATGTTATGTTAAAGCACAGAAAGAGAAAACGGCATAATGAGATTAAGCCTCCAGGGTCTCAGGTAGAAGGAGTATCATCCAAAATAAAGCTAATTATTTAGTGGACTATAGCCACTGCTTGTCATTGCAGTAGTCAGATGGATGGAAATATATTATAGCTCCACTTTTGGGCTGGGTTGCATGCTCTAAACATCTGTCTGCTATGAGAAAGAATGTGTTCTCATTCCATTCTATCTAACAAGTTTGAGAAATACACAGAGGTAGAAATTCATTAAGACGAATCAATCATTTAGGCTTTGCAGCAAGAGATGTTGAGTTTTAAGAACAACAGCTCACTCAGGGGACAAACACAGGATACAGATTTAACTAAAATACTGACTTTTGGATCAAATCTAAAGCCAAATGGTAGAAGCTGTGAACTGTCTACTATGATAAGAGTAAAATAGTACTGTTACATCTTCTCACTATATAGCCCCATCCCTTGATCTCTCTCTTCTCCTTGTCAATGAGAAATCCAAAATATTTCACTATAGTTAAACATTAAAGGAACCTAACCCCTCCCTGTAAAGTTCTGAGGGTTTCTTCTCTCATAGATATTCGATTAAATATACATCAACAGACGAGAGTCTTGGAAGATAAAGCATTTGTCCAGTAACTTTCATTACTCAAACAGTAAGGACACCACTCCCATTTTCCCTTGAGTGACATGTTTCTGCTCCATCCCATGCCCATTTCCTCATCTCCCTTCTCCTGCTATCTTGCTGTCTCTCTATCCTCCTGCTATAAGAACAACAAATTCCTCAGAGCCATCAAACATATCACACCTTAGTAATAGCCTGAACAAGGATGTTGTTGAAAAGGCAATGTCTGAATATGACAAATGACATTAGTCCTGTGTTTGGCAGGGTCACAGCCAAAGCTGAGCGTGATATTTACAGTATGCTTTATGAAACCACAAACATATTCCTTAATCCCATGGGATGTCATGTCACACAGAACATATGCAATTAATCTCCTATTGTGACATTTATCACCCTTCTCCTCAGGCAAGCCTCTCTCAGGGATGGTTAAGTAGCCACTGCCGCAGCTGCCACCTATTAGCAATAGTCATATGTGTCTGTTGCAGTGTCTGGCATCATTGCAACACCTTACTTGAAGATGCTACATCAGTGCCATAAAGAAGTGAGCCTTGAAAAAAGGCTCAAACCTAATAGGCCATGTAGCAAAATCTTTCCCCACAGGAATAAAACATTAAATGCTTGGAAGAGACACTGGCCTTGGGAAAATGACTGTCATAAGTTTTAAGCATTATATAAATTTGCCTTAATTTAGCTCTAGCATGACCATTTATTTCAAGGCTTGAATACACTGAAATTATAAGGGTAGAAATTTTAGTGTTAGAAAGTATGGGTTTTAATCTCTATAATTGCCTGAATGAAGACAATGCTAACTGATATGTACATCTAACTAAAGTTTATTGAAAAAATTAAACACTAGACCTCCATAATCACTTTATATTTGTATATTATATCCAAAATTACAGTTCCAAGTTCTACCTTTCTATGATCATTGCCCTTATAAAGGCCCAGAGCCAGACACCTGAATGTTCCGAGATTCTTTCTCCAGCAACATGAAGACCACAGGATGGGGCCTGACCTCCATATCTCAATGCCATTATAGCACTGAGCACTCTTAGAATTTGTTAGCTAGGCAAGAGTAGTTGTTTGCTCCAGCCTGAGCACCTGCTTAAGTAGTAGTGCCTGAACATGATGCACATTAAGATTGACATTTGTTTGTGTGGCCCCTCTGTGAACACATGCAGGGTTACATTCAATTTTTATATACTGGCTTCAACTCCAAATTTTTTTCTCTAAAAGAAAGTATATCAATAAGTTATAGTTCCTTATTGAAAATATTAAGTCTAATCAATATAAACAAACTATCCGCATTATGTTAGAATTTCACTGTGAAGAGCAAGATACATGCAACAAAATTCACAGCTCAAAGGCAGACTTCAGGGTATCAAGACTCTATTGTTGATGCATGAATCACCATAGTAATCATAGTACCTGCTGTCTATTACAAACACAGTGCTAAGGACTTTATGTTGCATTTAATCATCATCACAAGCAGAAAGTATTAGATTACCTGCCCACAACTGCATGACCAATAAAGTTTTAGATCCAAGGCTTGAATTCAGTTTGTCCTACTCCAAAGACCATGTTCAACCACTGTCTACATTACAATGACTCTCTACCTCATTCATCATCCCAAAACTTTGGGTGCTCCCCTATAAAGATCTTGCCCTGCCCAGTGTGCCTCAGTTGGTTGGGCATCATTTTGCAAAGTGAAAGATTGCTGATTTGATTCCTGGTCAGGGCACATGCCTGTATTGCAGGTTCAGTCCCTGGTTGAGTCACTTGAGAGAGGCAACCAATTAATGTTTCTCAGATTGATGTTCTCTCCCACTCTTTCTCCCTCCTTTCCCCTCTTTCTAAAAATAAGTAGATAAAATCTTTTTTAAAAAAATAGTATCTAGGTCTTGGCAAAATATGACTGCAACCTGTGTTTGTAGTTTTATCCCTTATAATTTTAGAGCCAGGTCAAATAAATTCTCTCAAATGTCTTCTCTGAAAAGTCCACAGATGTTATTTCTAGTGCAGTGGTTACCAACCAGGGCAATGTAGACCCCATGAAATATTTGGCTATCTTTAGAGGCATTTTTGGTTGTCATAACTGGGGAGATGTTACTGGTATGTAACGGGTTATGGGTGTTGCCAAGCACACAACAATTAATGAACAGGAAATCATCCATAACAAATAATTATCCATCTATCTCAACATGTCAATGGCAGGAGATTGAGAAACCCTGGTGTATTTTGTAATGGTCCTTCTAACTTCCTTATGGAATTTAATAGTATCTTTCTTGATTTATAGAATATAATAAATACTCACAGAGGTCGAACACTATGGCTTACACAATTTTGTATTCTACATCTCTTTTCTGCAGAGTGATTAAGGGGGGCTTAACATTTAATGATCCTTCTACTAACACTGACTCTTTAAGGGAAATTCTGAAATGCACATTGCAAGATCTAGGTGAAACAATGGCTGTATCATAGATCTATAAATTTTGGAGATGGAAAACATATAGGAAAACAACAATCTTATTTTAAGACATGGATTATGAAAACCAAGTAAACTGGTTAAGGTCACAGAGCAAGTGCCACTTTCTTGGTCCTCAGACTGGGATGTATCTTAAATAAAAGCCAAAGTTATAGAAGCAAAACATCAGAAATAGAAAACATCTCTTCAGAAAGTAAAGTTTATCTTTTCCCAGGAGAATAAAATTCTCCTCATGCCATGTGTTAAGTGCATGAGTAGTATTTTTTTTAATCATAAACATGCTATGCATCAGTGCTTCCTCTAATCACACTGACAGTGGCGATCAATGCCTTTTACAGAGATTTGTGGAAACCACAAAGAGTCAAACGTTGCTACTATGGAGATAAATGTCCTTGAAGGCTCTCAGCCTTAGCTCACCACTAAATGCCTCCTTGGAGGATGTTTTATTTTATCCCCACGTTATTATTGGAATGGGGCATAGGTTCAGTACCGACTCAGAACAGTATCCAAGGACTTAGTTTATGAGTCATATGAAAGATACCTCTAGCCTGAATTCTCTTTCTTATTATCTCTTGCCCAGTCCTGGTGATTTCTCATCCAATTAGTTCATGAGATCTCTTAAGTGACACAATGGGAAATTCTTTATTAAATACACACACATACATAAACACACACACACCAGAATTTGAAATTTGATCCAGATTGTGTCTTCTATAGAAATCAAGGTCTGTGCCTCCTTTACCTGAACTGGTTCACCTCTTAATACCTAGTTCACTACTGCTAACAAAATTACTTCTTAATCATATGAAATTCTCACAATGTCATATAGATGTGTGCACCAGCAAAACAGACCAAGGAGCTTAGAGTGCCTCACTTCAAAAGGGATTGTCTGTTGCTGTATCCTCAACAGCTTGTGCTCAACTGAGAGAAACCAAGCAGAAGAGAATGCCACACCAGCCCAAGATTAAGGCAACATGCACTCTGTGCCAATAAATAAGCACAGTCACAAATAATGGAGCCAGGATAAACCTGCTGTTTTGACACACTTATCCTGAGTCTCCAGATCTCTCTTGAGAATGTATACCAGGGGCCTTATGAGTTACTTAAAAGACAGCTCTCCATTGGTAGATTCCCCACTTATGGGCAAAAAAAATGGAGATATTATATTTTATTACTCAAGGGAGAACTTTTTCCTCTTCCCAAACTAGTGGCAGATCTATGTGTCAGAGCACCGTGCTGCATACCACATTTTCTAACCATGTACTCCAGTTAAATAGAAGGCTCTGTGATGAATGAGTACATGGTACTACTTAACTCCCTCCTCTGTTGCACAAAATTCCCACATAGATATTAATGTGTTAGACCCATGAACAGAAAGGTATGAATCTCTTAGCATTTCATGATTTCACTTCTCTTCTTCAAAAGCCAAATTAAACCTCAGAAGGAAAATTATATTTTGTGGATACTGCAAATAGTGATTTTTAAATATATGTACAGCTTCATAATGATATTACTATTATTAATAGTGACAATAATGAATAAATTTGCTACTAGAAAATAAGTAGTAGTCCAGATTTTATAATCCCATTAAACACCTCTGTATTTTATATGTTGCATATTATTTTTTTCTTTATAAGATGACCTGAGTCACACATGCACTTAATATATGGCTTCTTAGAGATACAAGAAAAGGGAGCTATAAATTTTTATTTTATCTCCATCATGTGGGATGAATATTAAAATACACATATGTATAAAATTCCTTTCTATTGCTTCAGCTATTTTTTCTAATGGGCTGAGATGATATTTCACATGATTTTATTTTAAAAAGCTATGTTTTTATGCACAAACATTTAAATAAAAGGAAAGAAATTAGCCACCAAAATCATTCACCAAAATAAAACTATCTACAAATAGTGTGTTATTTCCTCAATAACTTTTGTCATTGACCACTCCAAACAAGACAGTCCAAAATTAACCATAAGCAATATTACTATCCTGCAGAGCTAATTCTGAAATCATAGTCTAAGAAAGAGCAGTCACTTTTTAAATATCCCTTAAAAGTTATCCTATCATAGGAGAGATGAGGACAGGAAGAAAACAGTATAAGGAAGAGGAAAGATGGAAAAGGAATATCATTGTATTGATATTTGACATTAAAACAAAAGACAAATGTCCATTGTCTCCAAGAAATTAAGAATTCATCCTATTGTCTGATTAATAATGTGTCCAAGTAGTTCAATTTTCAAACTATCCACCTGTTTTATTGTTTATACAGTAAATCATACAGCATGAGAGAATAGTAAATGCATTTTTTATCATCCTGGATTTGATAAAAAGATTACCATACATATTTTGTTTGCTTAATTATTCAAATAATTTTTAAGTTAACAGGATCAGGTAGGTTGTGGCCTCTTGACACACATAACAAACAGTCCTTGGTGTTTTCTACTGGCATTAAAATTTGGATTGAATCAAGAGTCGGCACTGCAGAGGGAGCATGGAAATGCACTGGCAGTTCCCAGGGATGCTCAGGGCTAGAAAATCCAGAGATCCTCAACTGCTACCATGGTTACCTCTGAAGTTCCTAGTGCTCTGAAAAGTTTATTCCAGTAGGTTTCAAAATGTACTGTGTATCAGAATCATCTGAAGGGCTTGCTGAAGCACAGATTGCTGGGCCTCATCCCAAGAATTCCTGACTTGGTTCTCTTTAGTTTGTTCATTTTATTTTTTATACCCTATATATAAGTAAAACCACATGGCATTTGTCATTCTCTGACTTATTTGATTGAGCATAATATCTGCTAGTTTCATCTAAGTTAAGGAAATGGTTAAGATTTCATTCTTTTTTATTGCTGAGTAATATTCCATTATATATATATCTCACATCTTCTTTATCCATGCATTTATCAATGAACACTTAGGTTGCTTCCATCCTGTCTATTACAAGTAATGCCGCAATGAATATAGGGGTGCATATCATTGTAACAGAGAACAAATTGGTGGTTGCCAGATGTGAGGGAGCCTGAGGAAATGAGTAGAAAACATAAAGAGATTGAGAAGTACAAATTGGCAGGAATAAAAATAGTCACAGAGATGTAAAGTAAGATGTCATATGGGTATTAGAATTAGTGGAATGATCACTTCTCAAGTTACATAAATATCTAATCCTTATGTTGTATAACTGAAAATAATATAACATTGTATGTCAACTGTAATAAAAAAATACAGTTGCAGTTTTTTTTGTTGTTGTTTTTTTTAAAGGAGTCTCTGACTTAGAAGGGATAAGGTGGCTTCAGAATTTGCATTTCTAATGAGTTTCTAGGTAATACCCATGCTTCTGCTTTAAAAACTACATTCTTACCCTGGCTGGTGTGGCTCAGTGAATTGAGTGCTGGCCTGAAAACCAAAGGACCTCTGGTTCAATTCCCAGTCTAGGGCACAAGCCTGGGTTGCAGGCCAGGTCCCCAGTAGGGCACACGCAAGAGGCAACCATACATTGATGTTTCTCTCCCTCTCTTTCTCCCTCCCTTCCCTCTCTAAAAATAAATAAATAAATAAATAAAAACTATATTTTATGAATCACTGTTCCATTCAATTACACGAAGATTTTCTGGACTATCTTGTTCTGTGTTCTACAATATGAATCTCATTTCCACACTGAATAATATATACCACCACCACAATCTGGGATTGAAAACTAAACATTTAATAAGCTAACTTTTCTCTACTTGGTATCAAACATTTACCTTATAAAACTAATTCATTGGCCAAGTGTTGGAAGCAACCTAAATGCCCATTTGTAAATGAGTGGATCAAAACACTGTGGTACATTTACACATCAGAATACTATGCAGCAGAAAGAAAGAAGGAGCTCCTACCCCTCACAACAGCATGGATGGATCTGGAGAGCATCATGCTAAGTGAAATAAGCCAGATGGTGAAAGACAAATACCATATGATCTCACCTATAAGTGGAACCTGATCAACAAAACAAACAAGCAAGCAAAATGTAACCAGAAACATTGAAATAAAGAACAGAGTGATGGTAACCAGAGGGGAGGTGGGAGGGGAATAATGATGGAAAGAAGGGGAAAGGTTGTCAAAAAACATTTATAAAGGACCCATGGACAAAGTCAAAGGGAGGTAGGATCAAGGGTGGGAGGTGGGGGTGGGTGGGGTAGGTGGGATGAAAGAAAATAGACACACCTGTACTTGAAAAACAATTTAAAAAAGAAAAGAAAAAAAATCTTTGGTATGGATACCCACAACTGGATATGGTTTACTCTACAGCTATATAGATTTTATTAAAGAATATTTAACTCTACTGACACAAGAAAATATGGAGTACAGACTCATCCTTTACAATTTCAGTTTATTAAAAATATTATGATCAATGTGTAGAAATAATAGATTATACATTTGACATCATTTGTTTTTACTTTTTGGGTTTTTTGGTGGGCAGTGGGAGTCTTGTTCGGAGTGATATCATATGGCTTTCAATTTTAACAGTTTCACAAAGCCTATCTTCCAAGGGTATTCTGCCCTAAAAATATTTCATTAAACATAAAACTGTAAACTGTCTACTGTGTGCATGGTACCTTGTCAAGTCCTTTGGGAGTTGAAAAAGGAAGATGCAAGAATCTAACTTAGCTAAAAATCACTGCAAAGAGGGGTTCATACAATATAATAAGGCAAAAGACAAAATTTTATACAAGAAGATTCAGGAGTCATAAAATAGATGCATAATGAAGGTGCTGTGGTATAGCTTACCATTTTTAGAAAAGCTCTAACTTTTCAAAAAATAAAATAGCGGCCATCACTATCAATTGATGAGATGTGGAACTTGTGAATATTCCCTGCCTACACCTCCCATTCTATTGAGTGTTATTACCTATCTTTTCAGCCTTCTCCTTTAATAAAATTATTCCAATTCCTTTGACACTTTTTTCAACCAACATTTAATGAGATTTAGATAGCAGGGATTTTGCTGGACAATGGGTAGGAAAAGCTGATCAGACAACATGTCATCTTTCTAAAGCTCTTTCAAGTCTAAGAGGAGAGATGGAGAAGTAAAGAGGTATCTGTGCCATGGTATGGTAAATACTAAGAATAGAGCAAAGCCTTACAACTAGACATGGTAAGATTTTCTAGAGACCTTTATATATGAGACAAATTTTTAATTAAATATAAGAGATATCAATGTTGGAATAGAGTTTTTTAGCAGAGGAAACAGTAATCCAAATGGCCTCAAATCATGATAGAACATGTGGGTTTGTTAGGAAAACTAAACTTGTTCAGTAATCGTTGGAGGAAAATGATGTGAAGAAATAATGAAAATAATTAGTCCACCAAGAAAGAAAACAGGTTTGAAAAGAGGGACTATTCAAGTCATTTAAAGAACTTAGGTTTTATGCTAAGAAGGTTGGAATCCATAGGATTTTAAGAAGAGAATTGCAGAATAAGATTTGTTTCAGCAGGGACAATCTAAATTGTAACCAATATTTTAGTTCTCTGAATGTGTCATACCTCCTTTGGGTGTCTACATGGAGTAAGCAAAGAATAATTGAACAGTTAGACTAGTCAACCACATGATATGCCTTTACACAGTAAAGTATGCCGAAGTTCAATGACCACTCTGGCTGATTCTCCTTTTCCATTTTTCTTGAGTTTTATGAGGCCTCCAGTGAAGAATCCCAGGACTGGATACACTAGTCCAGCCAAGGCCTGGGTCATGTTGACTATTGGAAAAGGGCTGCTCTCATTCATTTCTCATAATCACACATTTATTTTTTACTGGTCCAAAGGTGGGGAGGAAATATGTGCTGATGGTCTCATTATTATCCATTGTGGTCCCTACAGATCTTCCTCCCCAAACTGCACAAAATTCTCTTGCTCTGTCCTACAGTCTTACGGTCAGAATTTTCTCTACAGGATTATGGTCTTTGTTTTTTCTGCACAGTATTCTGCTAGTTTTGACCACTGTCTAAATTATCCATCATTTAGAATGTTCACCCTTTGCTTTAGCATATAGCTCATCAATGCCTACTGTTCTGGCTTTGTACATTCTCTTCATTTCCTGGTTGCTTTGCAGTCCCTCATTTTCACCAAATTAAATCCAATAAATATATTTTCTTAATGTTTTGGGACTTTGTACTAAAAGCATGATAAAAGTAATTTTAGTATAAACCCTACAAGTAAAGTGAAAAAGAAATTAAACTAGTCTGAACTTTACTGCTTTTTCCCTCTTTTTTGAAGAAAATTTAAAAATGAATGCCTAGAATGTTCTATATCTTTGAAAAAGGCAATTTAATAAAAAATTAGAGTGCTTCTAGTTAATTTAATTCCCTCCAGACCCACATTCCTTCCAAATCACACACTTCAAAACCACAGAGCCTAAGACACTTAGATATCCTCTGAGAATGCCTAAGGAGAAGGGGAGAAAAGCCCATGAAAGAAAATGAAAGTAAAATCTAATTTATGAAGAGAAAAGGGAAAGTGGTGAGGAAGTTTCAATTAATCTGTGATTGATTTAACAGTTAAAAACAATTGTTAAGACAGAAAAGCAATATTCCCATTTAATTAATTATTTGGGAGCTATTGAAAGGAATACACATATAGTGTATCAACCCTGTAGCCCACATGAAGAATGGGTTGAACTCAGTGGGAAGTTACTTGAAAAACTGAAGTATGGTATACCATAGGCCACACTCTAACACCAAGTTGAAAGACTTGGGAATAAAAATATATGAGAATGATAGTTATAGATTGTAAATTGGACAAAATTTGAGGTACCTGGTCAGCTCAAAATCATGGACACCTGGGTTTTATCTGAGATGACTGAAGAGTCTACAGTGGCCCACTGCTTGTCTCCGGAACAGACCTTCCAGACCTTTGCTGTTGTTAGACGAAAGCACAATTCTATTTACATATACGTAATTTTTAAAACATGTCTTACCTGGGTTGTAGTTGCACAGAATCAACTTGAGTAATTAGAGGAATTTTTTCTCAAAGACATATCTCATAAAACTGCCAGAGCAACTGACATATCAAATGATGAAGTGGATCAAAGCCAGAATGACAATTATCCGGTATAACTAAATGGGGCATTATTCTAACAATAGTTGCTATTGTCAGTTTTGCTTTTGATTGGGAAATCTTGTGCTGTGTATGAATGAGTGTATGAAGATGTGAAAGCTGTCTATGCCTTCTTCTGATATTCTGTTCTTTAAAGCTATATTCAAGATCGAGCCAGGAGGAAAGAGCATAAATGTTTCCGTGCAAATCAGTCCTAATGTTGGGCTGAACACACTCACACTCATACACGTACTTCTGCCTGCTAAACTTTGAGACTCCCCACTTCTCCATCACATAATGTGTATGTGCACTGTGTTGTACTATATGGCTGAGAAAATCCATTCTCCAGCTTTGTTGTGGTCCCATTGCCTAGCTCCTCTTTTCGTGGCTCTGAAATGATATAGAGGGCTCATCCTCTCCTGCTGCATCAGGTTCACTGTCCATTTAGCCATCTTTGTTCTTAATAGTAACAGTTGCCTACCACATAATGATCCAGACTCTGTTTTAAATACTTTATATCCTCTGCCCGGCTGGTGTAGCTCAGTGGATTGAGCGCGGGTTGGGAACCAGAGGGTCCCGGTTCGATTCCCAGTTGGGGCACATGCCTGGATTGCAGGCCAGGTCCCCAGTGGGGGCCATGTGAGAGGCAACCATACATTGCTCTCCCCCCCCTTCTCCTCTCTCTGAAAATAAATAAATAAAATCTTTAAAAATAAATAAATAAATACTTTATATCCTCATATGCAACATCACTTATAATTACTGAGTAAATTGGTGCTGTTGCTAACATCTATTTTTCAGATAAGGAAACAAAGGCTAAAGTATATTAATTAAATATCCAAGTCCTAGAACTAGGAATAGTGAAGCCGGGACTAGAATTTAGGTTTCTGCCTCCAGAGTCTACATACTAAACACTCTCCTAATAAACTTCTGCTTTGCCACAGGGGCAGAAAAGCCACTGAAGTCAGCATTGTTGCATTTCATTGTTAATCCCCCTTATCAATGTTCAGGCTGAAACTACACCCAACCCACATTCCCCTGCTGTGTACAGGAAAGAGTCTACTATCTTTTTTTTTTGTTGTTCTTGCCTATCAATGGATATTTTGTTCTATAAAATATTCACCATGCAAATTAGGTAGAAAAGCAGAAGACATGCTATAATTCTAGGGTTATCAATTTTGAAAAAGAATTGAGGAAAATATGTAAAGAAATGTGAAATGCTTTCTTTCTTCACATTCCCTTATATAGGGACTTGGATAAATTGTAGAAATGCATATTAAGATTTTAGGATTGAACACTTCAACTTGTATTATAACTTAACCAAAAGTCTTCATCTCTGTAAGATGAGGGATAGAGAAAGTTAAAAGGACATTTTCCCAAAAGCTGGTAGAAAGAACAACTCTAACTGCAGCTGCTGGTGATTCCCTTTTTGGGCTGACCTTCTGTCTCCTCCTAGGGGGAGGACATTAGAATGTCCAGAAAGTGCATTAACTCGGTGCTCCCAGCCCCATGCAAAAACTGAAATTTCCCAAACTGTAGAAAGCTTATCAAAAGGTGCACTTAGCGACCCCTGCTGCTATTAATTAAAATGTAATCAATGAAAACTACAGGGACAGTTTCTTCCTGAACTGAAAATGACATGTGAAAATCCTGTCCTCCAAACATTGCCGTCACTCCTGATGACAATGCCACTGTCCTCTTTGTTTTTGTTGTTGTTTTTTTCTCCCTTCACCCTCTGTCCATTTAGTGTCAAGCCAGGGCACTCTCTCATTTCTTAAAACCAGTTGCACATATGAATCACACAGTGTGCTCTAACAGAAGGCTCATGAGCTTTGGCATCTGGTTCAAATGCCAGCCGCATGTTCATCAGCTGTGTACATTTAGCCTCCCGGATTTTCAATTTCCTAGTTATAAAATGGGCATCATAATAAAACCTCAGTAGGTTATTTTGAAGACTATAAATGTAATAACACATGAAATATACTGATTGCATTGTCTGGTATATTATGAGCCCTTAAATGGTGGCAAGAATTATTACCGTATGTGAGTAAACATTGAATTAATTCCCACCTTGCTATTACTAGAATGACCGGACTAACCTTCAGTACAAAAGGCCTAAAAACATACAATTAACGTGGGGTTTTTCTGTCTGTTTCTAGTATTGTCTATCCTCTAGCCAAGGAATTCTGCACACTGTTCCACATCATTTTCCTTAAACACTTATTATGTAGGACCCTTGGGTGACTAGTTAACATCTTAGAACCTCCTATGGCTTTTAAAATTAAATATAAATTTCTCTATTCTTCACTGAACATGTATGCTGCCTATCCCACCAAAGCCTTTCCTTATTTTTTATAGACAATTTATTATTATAGGAGACTCAAGCTCACCCTACTATCCTAGGAACAATTTGCTTATTTTACCTGCATTATGAATTTTGCATTCTGCTGTGTTCCCCTCAGGGGAAAAAAATCTGCTCTGTGCTACTTTCAGGTTCATATTTCCTCCCTTGTACAAGACTATTTACTCTTTCTGTGAAGGCTTTCAAATTAACACCACTCAGTGCTGAGTTCTTCAATCTATATTCACTCACGATATTTGCTTTCAGTTTGCACTTTACTGTTGTGTTGTACATTGCTTTTCTTGGGAAAATTTATTCAATATTCATTTGTTCTTTATGTTAATAAGGCCTTTGAAGCAACGTAACAAACATTTTATATGCAAACTTCCCCAAAGCTGGTGAAGGTACCAGGATACCAGAATACATGTTCATGGACTGTATCATTTAACAGTATGACCAGTATCAGAGTAAGCAGGTACATGTATGACAGTATTCCTTCATCTAGGCCTCATGATATTCATGTTTCTACCCCTACTGGACAAACCTGAAATTGAAGGAATCCTGATGCTATTTCTAATGCTCTTACATAAACAAAACTTAGCACTGACTGCTTAGAACAGGCAACTCATTCACTGATGTTCAGAACCCAATTCATAGCCGAGTTCCACTTCTTTCCCTCTTTCCTTCTTTTCTTTCTGAAAATGTTGCTATGGAAACTACACTGGGTTTTCATTCTCTGTGTTTGTCAGGCTTCTGCTCAAAAGCCAGGGCGAGAGAGAGAGACATTGATCAGTGATGTAATGAGACAGCCTCTGGGGAGAGAGGAAGACCATGGGGTAGTGTATGTTCTCAGGGCACTGGATCACAGCTACTTTTTCAGTGAAGACAGGTCGATCTGACCATCCTTTAGGGGGATTTAATTAAAAACCAGTCTGGGCCAGCCTTTATGCAGTACAGTAGCAACATGGATCACGAGTATCCGATAGTGGCATGTCAAAAAATGTGGAGGTTACTCAGAAATGGCCCCGCACACATTAAAGGATTCTGCTGTGCATTGCTGTCAAGCAAGAAATTCATTTGGTGCTCATCCTTTTAGCCAGGGAGATTTATTGACCATGGGTTGAATTCACTTTCCATGTACTAGGTCACTGGAGGCCAGGAAGGTTGCTTGTTCCTTCCTCCTGTAGGTTTTTCTATGGCACGGTCTTTTCCATAGTTTCATTGATGGGTTAAGGGAAGCACATGGGCTGAGGAAATGAGAAAGTGAACTTTGAAGGTACTCTCACTCTTGTTACAGCAATGACTGCTGATAATATTTCTGCTGATATCCATTTTATGCATGACTTCACAGCTTTACAGATATATTTCATTTTCCTACATATTTTTCACACCCTCATATATTAGGGGAAAGTAAGAAGCTGTTAGTGCCAGAGGCATCCTAAAAAGCCCTCTGTGAACAACTGATATGTCAGCAGTAAGTCTCTGGTTCCCAACTTGGAAAATCCCCCTGCCTGTTTGCCAGGTAATGTTTCCTTGGAGTGAATTGCGCCAGCTTTTATGGCATCTGGCAAGTGGAGAAAATGTTCTGAGAACATGGAATTTAATGAGCATATAGAGTTATCTACACTGTCCAAAGAGTTCTTACTCTCTTCTGATTCTCACACCTGCAAGTTCACATTTTCCCTTTACATTCACTCTTGCCTCTGCTCTCACTTCCTTTAACTCTTAGATAATCCCCCCATTCAGTGGAGTTCATAATGTTTCAGATCCTGCAATCACATGGCCCACATCACACCTCATCCTTTCGGTATCCTATATGTGTGAACTTGTGCAAGTTCTTAAACATTCATAAGCTCTGATTTTCTTTTTTTTCCTTTTTATTGAGTTTATTGGGGCGACACTGGTTAACAAAATTATACAGGTTTCAAGTATATCATTCTACAACATATCATCTGTACACTGTATTGTGTACTCACCACCCCAAGTGAAGTCTCTGTCCATCACCATTTATCCCCCCCATACCCTCCTCCATGTCCCCTCACTCTCCTCCCACCAGCAAGTACCGTGCTGCTGTCTGTGTCAATGAGATTGCTCTCTCTTTTTTTCTTCTTTGCTCAATTCCTCCACACTCCCCTGTACCCAGTCTTCCAACTCCCACCCCTGACAGCTGTGAGCCTGCTCTCTATCTATGAGTCTGGCTGTTTTGCTTACTAGTTCATTTTGTTCATTAGATTCCATATATGAGTGAAATAATATGTACTTGTATTTCTCTGACTGGCTAATTTCATTTAGCATAATGCTCTTATGGAGTTACCTAAAATAATTAAAAATGGAACTGTCTTGTGATTCAGCAATTCCACTTCTGGTAATTTATCTGAAGAAACTCAACACACTAATTTGAAAAACTACATGCATCTTTATTTTCATTGTGATGTTATTTACAATAGCAAAGATTTGGAAGCAGCCCAAATGTCCATCAGAAGATGAGTGCCTTTGATTTTCTCGTTGATACAAGGAAACAGTATAGTACTATATTACTGTAAAGATTATTACAGTGATGTATGTTAAAAAAATTGGTGGTGTGTCAAACAGAAAGTGTTCAGTGAACACTAGCTCTTATTTAATTCATTTATATACACATATATCCCCTTGTTCTCTGGTTCTTCTATATCTCTTTAGTCTGTGATCACATTTCTCGACATGATTTATTCAAATTTTATTTAATATGTTAAAGTTATATAACACCATTAATATCTTTACATACTACTGAAAATGCAATTAAAGCTGTAATCATGCAGAATTACTTTAAGATTTGTGGAATCCATGAGCAAGCATTCCTTGAGGGAAAAGGCTTAGATTTCCAAATGTTATTTATTCACAATAGTTGAAATAATATATTGTTGAATTTACATATGGTGGCTCATTAAATATATAATTTTGAATTTTCAGGTGGGTGGGTTGTTTCAGGAAGAGGCAAGAAACATAAAATGTTAGAAATTCCAGTTCTGAGGATTTAACTTCTTAATTGTGGTATGTTGTGTCTCTGGTACCTGTAACACTCCCTATGTACTTATCGTTTACCCTATATGTACTACATGACTACACAATGTATAAAGTATTATTGGTGGAGCTAAGGATTCTTAAATGATCATACAGGATTCTAGATGCAAAAAAATCAATTAAAATCATCCCCAACTAAAAATACAATGCACTGGGCACTGTGTTATATGGTAAGGATGTAGTAGAAGACAAGGTAGACACAATACTTGCCTCATGGAATTTTTATCCTGGTAAAGGCACGTCAGTAAGCAATAAAGAAGTATGATGAGTGCTATGAAGAGGACATAGTACAAGGTGTCGTAGGAAACTAAGAGCGGGAACCAAACATGGTCTAGAGATAAAAGATGTACATGAGCAGACAGAGAAATCTTATTTGAAGCTATACCTAACTTAAGACCTAAATAATGAATAGCAATTGGTAGATAAATTGAAAATTTTAGGATAGTGAAGTGGGAAGAATTCTGGAAGCAGAAGAACCATACACAGAATCATAGTAGCCCAGGCTGGGTGGCTCAGTTGGTTGTATCACAGTCTCATACACCAAAGAGGCTGTGGGTTTGATTCTCAGTCAGGGCACATACCTCAGTTGTGGGTTTGATCCCCATTTGGGTGGGAGGCAACTGGTTGATGTTTCGCTCTCATTCTTCCCTTCCTCTTTCTCTCCCTCCCTCCCTCCCTTCCTCCCCTTAAAAATCAATAAACATACACTCAGGTGAGGATTTAAAGAAAAATATAATAGTAAGATAGACCACTGCACATTCAAAGAACAAAATGAAATTCAAGATGGCTAAAATGTTAAGGGTCAAGAGATTTTATCTCAGTGTTAACTGAGTCTAGAACCTCTGGGGCTTTATAGGTCATAGTAATAATAGGTTATAGGTTATAGGTCATAGGTTATAGGTCATAGTAATAATTTAGAGATTTGTTTGGCCTGGCAGTGAAAGCTTTCAAGCATAGAAATAATCTAACCAAATTCTTAAAATGCAATAATCCAAGGAAAGGATCATTGTTGCCTGGATTAAGGCTATAGTATATAGATGGACAGAAGTGGATGGATGCAGGAGATATTGAAGAGATAAAATTAACAGGACTTGGTGGTAGACTAGACTCCTAAGGGCAGGAACTGTGCTTATGTTTCTCTGTTTCCCTCACAGTGCCCGTCATGGTATTTTAAGGGCATAAGGGACCCAATAAATATTTGTTGAATGAATAAATGAGGCCTCTAAAGCGTCTCTCCCTAGAAGAAATATGAATTATGTTCATGTTTCATTTATAAGGAATTTGATGAATGCTGAAAGCAGAAACACAGCCCTTTCAGCATCAGTCTTGTAAAGAGAGCTAGTAAGTAGGGATTTCAGAGTACTGCTGTGTGCAGCCCCAGGGGACCGTGGCTGGTTTGAGGCCAATATTCAGAGCCTCCATCACAAAGACAACTGTGTGATCATACCAGGCAGTTGAGGAGGTAAAAGGGCAGCAGGAAATCCAAGTCCGGTGTTTTGTAACTTGCCGATTCCTGAAAATGTGGCTGGCTTCTGAAATGCTACTATTGCCCATCACAGAAGATAGAATATGTCACATAAACTCACACACTGGTCCAAAAAAGTTGAGTTTGGCTTGGGATAAGGCAAGAAGATGGCTAGCTCACATGTAGTATTCAGAAAGTTAACTCCATCCTGGCCATCTTGGCAAGTCATGCACATCTAATTAACAGGAGATTTCATCCTATTTTATACCCTTTTTTCTTCCTTCCCTCTCTTCTGCTTTATTCTCTCTCTAGAGCCTCCCTCTTTTCTTCCTCACTTTTCTCTCTTTTTTGCCCTCAATTTTGACTTCTCAGTAGCATTCCTCCTCTCATTTATAGCCTGGTATATATCAGATTTTTGGTCACAAAATAAGACAAAGATTAATTTAAACCCTATCTAAATTTAGGTGGGGAGCATAATGCATGTTTGCCTTCAGCCCAAACCACTACCAATGTCTTGCAACACACACACACACACACACACACACACACACACACCAGTAACTGGTAGTTGAACACCGAATCTTTATATCTGATGTCTCTTCACCAATATTCAAAAATAAAGTATTAAGAAAACGATAGTAATTCTAGACACACCACTATGCAGCCATCAAAATGCTGTTTGTAAATAGATTTTAAAAGATAGGAAATTCTTTTGTTATCATGTTAACATGGCAGAAAGTCAGAAAACAAAATTATATTTCAATATGATTTCAGCTAGGTAAAACATGCATTTAAATTCTAAAAAGTCATACACTAATGTGTTAGCAGTGACTAACTTTGTATAAATAAGGCTTTTATTTTTATTATCATGTGGTTCTATATTTATAATTTGTCTGCAATAACATGTGTTAATTACATTTTAGGGAAATATTTTAAAATCAAGTTACAAATAAGGCACCATGTGGTGTATATGTGCAGTGACAGGAAGTATTCTAAATGAGTTTACTAAACTTGATAATAACATGTAATTCTAGGAGAGTATAAAATTTTTAGGTTCTGGGTGGAGGATACACTGAAGAATTAAATGACCTTTGATTGTCCTGGGTGGTGATTTAAATCAAAGGAGATATGTTAACCCCAGAACAATCAAGTCTAAGAACTATGAGGCCAAATATTCATTGCTTAGAAGAAGATTCTCTGGCCATCTTTTTAATATAGTTGATCCCATAAAGCAAGTAGTTAGTTAAGAGCACCATGTTCTATTTACATTTTTACTTCTTAGTTCTTTACGGAAAGCTAACCTAATAAAGAAATTTGGTGCCAGCTATGTATCTACTTTCTGTCTATTTGTCTACTTGCTTATCTATATTTTCAGAATTAATTTTGTCTATGAATTTTTTTGCATCCTGTATGTTTTGTCATTGTTCGTGTTTTAGATCTTTGAGCTGCCCCTGGTTGTGTGGTGTGTGTGTGCATGCTTGCATGTTTACAGTTAATGACCGATATGCCCTTAGCTCTTGGGCCAAGCAGGCTGAAGGATGCAGTTTAGTTGAATCCTTGAAAACATTGTTTTGGAGCTAGACATACTTACATTCAAACCAACCTTTACATGTAGAACTTTGGGCAAATAACTTAACTAATGCAAATAAAATTTGGATAATAATATTATTGATCTTATAAGGCTGTTGGGAATATCATAAAACAATATATGTCAAGAAACTACTGGCATAAAGTGATTGGTCAATAAGCATTAATTCTTGTTTTTATCATATGGGTATCTACTATAGACTCTGGTCAACACATTGTCAATGGCAGAGAACAGCAAATAACACACAGCCACAGTTCTTACTTTAAATCTTAGGGCATGTTCTAACTTATTTCTTCTGGATTCCACACATTGAGAAAACATACAGAAACTTAAACTGTTCCATCCTCCCGCACACTGTCTGAAAACATCAGCATATAGGACTTACTGTCGTGGTCATGATCTCTTCAATATGTGCAAAATGGATAAGTTATTGTCTTACAAATGTTAGTGTTCTGCCCTTCATAAAACTCATCTGTTTAAGTGGAAAGAAATGAAGAAGGTGAATCTTGAGAAAGTGGTGCTGCCGCCTGCGTGGGATTGTTCCCTGACTTAGTGTTAGCATAATGAGGAAAATTTCTGCCATCTAAAATCTATGAGGAAATTATTCCCCATAATTAGGAGTTTTCTTCAGATCCCAGAACTGAAGGACGGATATTTCTAAATCATACTAATATTATCACCCACTGTAACATATAATGTTCAACCCTTTCTGAGGAGAAAGTTAACAAGGTTTACAGGAAAAGAAAATGCTTCTAGAAACAGCATCTCAGGCACATTGATACTTGGGTAGAAATAATTTAGGGAGAGAAAGCTTTCCTGTCATTCTCAAACTATTCCATATACGTAATCACCGTCTCCCATCTGAAAGTCTAACTTACATCATCCCAGACATCACATGGAAGGCGAGACAGGATCATGCAATGAAGTCTTAGAAAGTCAACCGGCACAGAAGTGATCTCTGGCCCAACACAGCTCTATTCATCTGGACACACATAAAGGATTGATAGCAGCCGCATGGCAGACTGAGTGTAGGCAGGGTCAGAGGAAGGAAACAGCATAGTGACACAGTAAAACATAACTTCAGTGGTGTCACAACTCCATGAAATGTTGGGAAGCTGCAAAAACATACAGAATGGGTTAGTTCTGTAAATTTTTTTCTATTAGTACAGCCTGCAGCCCAAGCGAAGTGGCCAAACTGTCCAGATAGCAGCAGCAGTCACCAAGCACAGAGCCGTCAAGCAGCCTACGCATGTGTTATATAATACCGAAGCCATAAGCCCATTTTCTTGGTTCATTTATAAATTCTAAGAAATACGCACGTGGGGGATGAGGGTAGATATATCTAACAAGCACATTTTTACGTACAAAAGGCTGCAGAATAAACTTCGAATTTCTTTTCTGCCCCTTAGGTCCCACTGCATTTATAAACATGATTTTTAAAAGAGAGTTCACATTTCTCCCTCAGTCCATGACATTTTTAAGGCTTTTAAACAGCTCCTCTTTGCATTTAATGCTGTGTACCATCCTAAGCAACACCTGTGAACCTGCTCAAAGATATCCCAGCAGCATACCTGGGGTATTCCTAGATGACTGGATCTGAAGGATGAGTATATCTTTTAGTGCCTGCTGTCTAGCAAAATGTCATGTCACTCAGAACAGGCAGATCTAAAGAATAAAATTGTCCTGAGTTAAGAATCTGTGAATTGATTTGTTGCAGTTTTAGTAGGGCAAGAAATGTCCCCCACAGAAAAGAAAAAGTTGATCTTCAAAAGTACTCTTTGAATTAATTTTCCTCCTAATAACCAAATGGAACTAGATTATTCTAGCATATTAACAAATATACCTTGTATATGTCAATAGTTTCAAAAAAACTTATGGTGCCCTAAGAAGGGAGGAAAAATGAAAACTGGAAATTTCAGGCTTTCTACTTAACTATCTCTGCATTAATATTACTGAGAGCAAGGAAGAAAAAAGTAGAAAATAATACAAAAATTAGCATTGGTTTTAAAAACACTTTACAATCTGATGGCCCACCCATGTACATTGTGACACTCGACAGAACACTACAACAAGGCCTCCCAGAGTCGGATGAGAGCAAACTGCAGCTTCCCCCTCTCCATGGAAGTTGGTGAGGGTAATAACAACAGAAGTGATAGCAGGATGGCCTGAAGGGAAGAGTAGGATGTTAGCTGGAGGCTGGAGAGACATGAATACAGTAATGGCTTGTGGGCTATTTGAAGTGCCTCCTCACCACCTTACCATACCTGGGATCAAATGTAGTGAAGAATGATAACAACCGAAGGGTGGTATTATGGTGAGAATGTAAAAAAGTAGGCCGGATGCACCCCCCACCCCAAAAATAAAGCAGATGGAATTCAATAAGAACTCATGGAAACTGCTTGACAGTAACAAAGATATGGATGTCCACCCTTGGGTGAGCTTTTAGGCAGGTGTGACCATTATTCTGGCTTTCTTTGATAGGCTATGATAAACCATCATAGAAATGTCAACGTCACCACCTATGCATCATTCTAGGCAAGCTTGGATGACTGGCACAATATGAATAATGAAGTCTAATGATCACCAAAATCATTACAGAATTAAATGAATGAAATAATAAACCAGATGCAAATGTTTAGTGGGAGATCCCTCCAGGCAGAGAACAGCAAGGCCAAAAAATACGTGGCTATATATTTGGCATATTCTAAAACCATTAAGGAGTCTGGAGAACTATGAGAAAAATAGATGAGTGGGAGGAAATTAATTTAAAAAAACAGCCGAAGGCAAGATCATGGAGGTTCTTCTTGATCATTCCAGGTCATTTGGCTCTAATCTGGATGTCATAGGAAGTACGGGGCTAGGAGTTCAAAAACTGTGATAATTGATAGGATCCAAATAACACTGCTATGCTTAGTAAAGTATCAAAAATAATGACAGCATGGATGGAACTGGAGAGCATTATGCTAAGTGAAGTAAGCCAGGCAATGAAAGACAAATACCATATGATCTCACCTATAAGTGGAATCTAATCAACAAAACCAACAAGCTAGCAAAATATAACCAGGGGCATTGAAATAAAGAACAAACTGACAGCAACTAGAGGGGAGGGTGGGAAGGGATAATGACAGGAAAGGGGGAAGGATTTTCAAGGAACATGTATAAAGGACCCATGGACAGGCCAAAGAGGGGTAGGACTGAGGGTGGGAGGTGGGGGTGGGTGGGGCGGTGGGGAGTCATGGGGGAAATGGAGAAAACTGTACTGAAACAACAATTAAAAACACAATAAAAATAAAGAAAAAGAAAAATATAATAATTTGAATAATTCCATAAAATTTGTATCATTATTATTGAAGTACCCAGTCTTTACAGTATATATTAATTCATTACAAGCCATTACAAGCCTTTTTGTTTTAATTACACTTAAGTAGGCTAGTTACAATTCATAGGGCTACATTTTGGTAACACTGGGAGTTAAGACAGCTAAAGTACAGGCTTTGGGTGGGCCTTAGTAGAGAGCAGGAAGTCCATTTAGCAGTAACTTACATGAATGCTGAGAGAACTACAGAGCACTGGAGGCAGGTGAGGCTGTGGTGGCAGTGGGCAGAATATGCACTGTGTACCAGATCCATGAAGTACCCAGAAGAACTTGGAATGACCAGCAATGAAGATGCCCTCTAAAATTTAAACTATTAAATCAGCAAAGATTACTATGAAGAGGCAAGATGGCTTCTGGACCACAGCAACCTTCCTGTGATAATTTACATATCTAAAGAAAGAAATGGACAATCTGAAGCTGAGATTGGTCAGCTTTTGTACCACAGAAAAAGGAAAATCACAGTAGCACATTCCACTCCTGTCCAGGAAAAGGACTTCCTGGCATTGCCAAGCTGCTTGGAATATCTGTTCTTTTCTGGCAGGTAGATGGAGATGGATGCAGGCTGCCATTACAGCCTGATGAGACTGAGCATTTGAAACAAGTATCTCACTCACCAAGCAACCTTCTGTTAATGTGGCTCCCTATGTAGCTTGCCGACAGAGCAGGCATTCACTGGTCAGACTGATGCAAATGTTTGGTCCAGTTAACAGTAATATTTTTCATTGTAAATTAATACAGTAGCTTTCCAATTTATATGCTTCAGGCTTTTGTTAGTTGGTACAAGTCATCCTCCCTGAATAATCAGCTCCAGGCATCAACTAGGCGAAATGCTGGGACCTGCATTGCTGAGGTCTGAACTCCAGCTGTGATGAATTCACCCTAGAAATGCTTCCCTGCAAGGTCTCTTGGCAGCTGGCCTTCTCCTGGGACACACTGACCTTGCAGTACCTTACATTTGAAATGTCGACATGTGCCTTCCAACACTGGCTCTCCTGGGAACAGCCACTGACGGGGCATATGTGCAGGGAGTTGTAAGATGTGATTAATTGAATATTGAAGAAATGTCTCTACTGGTGGAAAAGAAAGTTTAATTATGTATACTATAGACATACTCTTTAAATATGATTAACAATAACTAATATTTATTGATTTACTGAGCACTTTCTTAGTGCTAAACACTGCTGTAAGCATTTTAAATATTTGATTTAAATACTATATTTATTCCTATTTTAGGGACTGGAAAAACGTAAGAAGAATGATTAATTCATTTTCACTGGCTCATATCATAAGTAAAGGATAAAACAGGGATTTGAACTCAGACCTTTTATTCCCAAAGTTAAGAGAGCGTGCTCTGGAGTCACACTTGCCCTGGCTGTAAACTTGGCTCCACTACATTAATTTTTTGACCTTGAATAAAAAAATGAACTTCCCAAATCAGTTTTGACTCTAAATGTTAAACATATAAGATTGTAAAAAAAAGTACAAATGAAATTATGAAAACAAAGTCCTTAGTAATATAAAGTGCTTAGTTAGTGCTGCATCTTGTACATAGTGAGCTCAAGAAAGGTATCTGTTAATATAGCACACTGTTAAAAATATTTCATATATGGGAGGTAACACTACATACCCAGGTCAGTGCTTGGGTATGCCTTCCCATAAGTATCCTCTAACTCCAGATCCATACCTCTGGTATGTCATGATATAACTTATTCACATAAACATGATTAAAAAAATTGAGTTATGTTTCAGAAATATATACACATAAATAGACAAAAGGATAAATCAAACATATCCAATAAAAATTAGGGAAAGCAAAGAAAGGGTAGCATGACATGTATTTCTGTATCTTTGAATCAAGCAGCACATTTGGCTCTGAGCTCCCTGTAAGTCCAAGTAAAGGAAAAAATGTGTTTCATTTTAAGTTTCACAGAGTCCAGAAGATTAAAACAAACCTCTTTCCCAGAGTTCTGAGAACTGAGAGAACCTACCCACATGGGTCCTCATCAAGGCGGTACTTTGTAACCCAGTAGCATCACCAACAAGTCCCCTGCAATGCTTATAATAATAAACCTCAATCGCTTTAAAATAGCAACTTTACATTTCGAGAATCTAGAGTGTCGACTCAAATGCACAGGTACATGACTGGCTTTGAACTGGACTGCCTGAGCATCTGTGTCCTTGCCCCCAGACAGCAGGTGCCCACGGTTCTCCCCCGGCCCACTGCACTGACTTATCCTTGCACACGTTTCCCACTGCAAAATGCCAGGCCTCACTTTCTCTCTCATCAGCTTTTATTCCAAACACCCTGTGCTTTTTTCCATTCATTGTGGGTTATATTTTCCAATTTTCTGGCAATGTAGAGAAGAGGTCAAAGTCATTCATCTGGAACCAGAAAGAAAAAAAAAAGGTCCACAAAAAATGAGCTTACTATTCCAAATAGTAAATAGCTGGAAGAGAACAAGTGCCTCTGGAATTTGAAAACCTGGCTTTAGACAATACATCAAAAGCACTTAAGTTAGCACCAAAGCACCTTGGGCTTTCATACCTGACTGGCAAAAAATTGAAATAAAAAATAAAAAGGGTAGTGAAGAAGAATAGAAAATGGCATACTCCATAACGGAGCTTCAAAAATGATTGGAGTGCACTCTGTGTCGTGCTTAGTGTATGCTTACACATGCCTTCCAAGTACACCCCACATCAGCATCCACGCGGAACCTCCCCCGGATGTCCCTTCTCAAATCTAGGGCTTTTTATTTCTTCCCCATTGTCTGTCTCATCCCTTTGTTTGGCCTGGTACCAGGTCCACCTTTAGAGGTTACATATACACTGTCACAGGCTTTTGAAAACACATCCTAATCTTCACCTCCTTATCATTTCTTCTTTTTTCTATCTGCAGAAGTATATTCTCTTTTTTTTAGAAGTATATTCTTATTCATAACCCTGGAAAGACCAGAAGGGCCAAGGCCAGGCTGGCATGGAAAGGTCACTTTCATACTGTTTTCGGCACAGTCTCCAGTGGGAAGTCCCATGGTTCTCATAGAGGGCGCCTGTCTTTTTCCATGACATTTCCAGATTTAGCTTCAATAAAATAACTGAAATCCTGCCTTGCACGTTTGAGAACAGCATGCTCTCTGATAGGTCTGATTTTGATTGCAAATCGTGTGTTCTGCTCAGCACTCAGCACGTGGTTGATAATCCCCCAGTCATCGTTCCCTTCTGCCTGGCCAGAGAAAGCTAACAGAACAACACTGTGCTTTACTGAGCCACAGCTTCCCCTCATCCTCTCCCCCTTTCAGCCACTACACTCTATTCTTGGGAGAAGCCTTACCAGCTGTGTTGTGGCTTTCACCTTGGCTGGACATTTATAGGGATAAGAGAAAAACAATTAACTGTCTGTTAATTGAATGCATCAATCTTTGTTCCTGGAGACAAAGTAGGTGATAGCCACTGGTGGTTAGGTATTCACAAGCCCCTAACACTTTTCCACCATTGAAGAGGTGACACTTCACACCCAGTGGGAATAGGTACTAAAGTGTCTTGGCCAAAGTTCTCTGTCTCACGAGCTCAGTGAGTCTATGTTTAGGCTAAACATAAGCTTGGTGCAAGAATAGCAGTTTTGAAGGTGATTATTTTTCCTCTGACAAATGAATTTACTCCCTAGCCACTGGTAAAGATTGTGGTTGTATAATTCTCTTAGCACTCATTCTGTACATAGTAAATACTGCATTCTTTGTTTCCCTATGATAAAACTGAAGAGAAGGAAGGTGAAATTGTTCAAGGTCATGGAAGTCTGCTGAAAGTTTACATGAACAACAAAGAAAACAATAAGAAAAAAAAAGCTTCCAGATGCCCAATCTGGCATAGGACCACTTGGCAATCCTGATCTCAGATGCAGTGTTCTCAGTAAAGCTGTGGTGGGGAACCAAGTATGTAAGATAGAGTCGGAACAGTGGTAGACATGAAGACCTGGCATTATATACTCAGAGCTCTCAGTGGCTCCATCCACCCTTGATTTACTGTTGATGACAGTATCTCTCCCTCTGTCAGGAGCAGCATTGACTGTTGCTTCAGGTACTAGGCTATTTCTGCCATGACATATATTAACAGGATCGGGATCCTGAGGATTTATTGGGAGTGTTAATAACTGGGTATGAGTAAGGTCCAGGCTCCTCATCAGCAGCCAGGGGAAGCCCTGCTAAGCAGAGCTGGTGTATATTCTCTTTTGGACAGGGAGTGCATATTTAACACACAGCTTTGTCTTTCCTGACTGCCCTCTGAAAAATTAAGTTTTTAGTAAGTAAATATTTAACAGAAATCCTGGTGTCTGAATTTTCTATTAGTTTGTCTGCATTCTATAGCCAGTACTGTGAAAACAAAAGTGCTAAGACAGAATTTATTTTGTAAAAAGTAACATTTAAAAAAAATTAAAGGTCCTTTCTTTGTCTGTTTACTTGAGTTATTTTTATATTGCACCCCAATTTTGCTTTCAATGTATAGACATATTTTCTAGTTTTTAAACATGTTTTCTTTCTTTTTTTCTTTTTAATCTTCACTGGAAAACATTTATTTCATTGTTTTCAGAGAGAGGAAGGCAGAAAGGAAAGGGGGAGAGAGAGAGAGAGAGAAACATCAATGAGAGAGAGAAACATTGATTGGTTGCCTCTCATACATGCCCTGACTAGGAATCAAATCCACAGCTGGGGTATTTGCCCTCAGTGGGGATTGAATCCGCAACCCTTTGGTCTATGGGATGACATTCAAACCACTGAGCCACTGGCCAGGGCAGTTTTTAAACATGTATTAAGAAAATACAGATTTGGAGTTCCAGCCAAGATTGAGGTACAGGTAGAAATGCTCTGCATCTTTGCACAACCAAAATAAAGATAACAACAACCAATTTAAAAACAATAAACAACCAGAAGTGCCAGAAAATCAAACTGCATGGAACTCTGACAATCAAAGAGTTAAAGAAACATTCATCCATACCTGTAGGAGGGGCAGAGATAGGCAGCTGAGCTGAGAGGACGCACGGCAAGGCAGCAGACCACATAGGCAAGGCAGGGCTGGCTGAATGGGAAACTAAAGACTCAAAACCTCTTGCTGTAAAATACTATGGTGGTTGGGACAGTGGGAGAAACTGCCAGTCTCACAGGAGAGTTGGCTGTAAAGTGGGGCTAGAGCAGAGCAAGTGAGTGGCATTGTTCCCTCTCTGACCCCTCCCCACAGACAGTGCCACAACACAGCAAAGAGGGTCGCCCTGCCCTGGTGAATATCTAAGGCTCTCCTCCCTTGCAACATAACAAGTGTGCCAAGACAAAGAAATATGGCCCAAATGAAACAACAGATCAAAACTCCAGAAAAAGAGCTAAGTGACAAGGAGATAGACAACCTATTCAATGCAGAGTTCAAAACAGTGGTAATCAGGATGCTCACAGAAATGGTTCAGTATGGTTGCAAAATGAAGAAGGAAATGAAGGCTACCCAAAGTGAAATAAAGCAAAATATACAGGGAATGAACAGTGAAGGGAAGGAAACCAGGACTCATATCAACAATTTGGAACAAAAGAAAGAAATAAATATCCAACTGGAACAGAAAGAAGAAATAATAATTCAAAAAAAATGAGAGGCCTTAGGAACCTCTGGGACAATTTTAAACATTCCAACATCTGAATCATAGGAGTGCCAGAGGAAGAATAAGAATAAGAAATTGAAAACTTATTTGAACAAATATGAAGGAAAAATTCCCCAATCTGGTGAAAGAAATAGACTTCCAGGAAGTCCAGGAAGCTCAGAGAACCCCAAAGAAATTGGACACAAGGAGAAACACACCAAAGCACATCATCATTACATTACCCAAGATTAAATATGAGAGAATCTTAAAAGCAGCAAGAGAAAATGAGAGAGTTACCTACAAAGGAGTTCCCATTAGACTATCAGCTGATTTCTCAAAAGAAACCTTCCCAACAAGAAGGGGCTGGAGAGAAGTATTTGAAGTCATGAAAGTCAATGACCTATATCCAAGATCACTCTATCTAGCAAAGCTATCATTTAGAATGGAAGGGCAGATAATGTGCTTCCCAGATAAAGTCAAGTTGAAGGAGTTTATCATCACAAAGCCCTTATTATATGAAATGCTAAAGGGACTCATCTAAAATATAGAAGGTCAAAAACTATGAACAGTAAAATGACAACAAACTCACAACTATCAACAACCGAACCTAAAAACCAAAAACTCAGCAAACAACTAGAACAGAAACAGAACCAGAGAAATGGATATCACATGGACGGTTATGAGTGGGGAGGGAGAGGGGAAGAATGGGGGGAAAGGTACAGGGGCTAAGAAGCATAATTGGTAGGCATAAAATAGATGGGGGGAGGTTAAAATAGATGGGGGAGTATAGGAAACAGAAAAGCCAAACAATTAATATGTACAACCCATGGACATGGACTATAAGGTGGGGGGAATGCTGGAGGGTGGGGGGTGTAGGGAAGATGGGGGATAAAGCAGTGAAAAAAATTAGAAGAACTGTAATCGCATAATCAATAAAATATACTTAAAAAGAAAAATATGGATTTGATGAAATAGAAAATGCACTAATATTAGGAAACCTAAGATAATTGGGGTCTTTCTATGTCCATTTAGTATTCTCATATTTTGCTTCTCTGAGTCATTCCCCAAAGCTTTTAAACAGTTTTCCAAACTGTTAAAAAGACATTGCACAATTGGATATGCTTCATCTTATCCAAATAAAACTGACTACAACTAAATCCATTATATATTAATTAAATATACGTTGAGAGTGTCTGCCCACTTGGTCCCCAAACCATTGAAAGTATCAGATTTAAGTGCCTCTGAGTTTTGTTATAAGCAGTTTCAGAAGAAGCCAACTGTGGTTAAAATTCACAACCTGTAGCTACTCTTTACATCAGATATTGCAATTCCCTGAAGATATTATTTTTATGGGCATTCATTTATTTCCAATTTCCACAACATTCTGGGTAACTTCTGTATGAATGGGAAAATGCAAAAATAAAATACATAGTGTCGGGTTATATTCATATGTGAATAAATAGATCTCCATCAGTGACATTTATTTCCCGCCTCTTAATGTTTATAAATGGTAATGTGTTCTTTGTACTCTGTTTTTGTGTGTGTATAATTACATTATTCCTGCAACACAGGTATGTTTATTCTTTTTGGTGTATTATATTTGTTTTTATAATCTCCTATTAATTAGGTATAGCTATGAAAAGTGAGCTTATAACAAACACAACTAAATTGTGCCTTATTGTGGCTGAAAGGGAAATAAAATTGGAAAAAAAGGTGGGGGCATGAACTGAAGAAAAGCAAAATGTAAATAGGCTTGTATTTAAAAAGCAGGTAGCCTCATGTCAGTACACATCTGAGACAGTAATCTATACATTTCCTTTTACAGATGAGAAAACTGAGGCTGAGAGGGATTTGCCTAATGTCTCAGAAAGGTACATCCCTGCCTATAGCCAGCAGGCCAGTGGCATTTCTATGCTGCTGACTCAGAGCACCTGGACCAGAAGGCAGCTAGTCCTTTCAACAGTTTTTTCAGTTCTGATTCCATGATACTGTGTTGTTTTTAAAACCTAAATTCATCTCCTATTTTCTCCTCTTCCCACACCTAAAAGGTACTTTAACTAAATAAGATTTTCTAAGACACTGTCAGCCTCCTCCTATTATTGCTCCTCCTTGCATCTTCCTTCTTAACCACATGTAAGTGGGACATATGTAGCAAATAAGATGAATGTGAGGTGACTGGATAGCTAGAGAACACAGATACACCATGCTTAATACTGAAGGCAATCAAGTATGCCTTGAATTCTGAATACATTTGAAAATTCATAAATGCAATGGAATGTGAGATCTAAAAATATATTCTAACATGATAAAAAAATAACAAGCTTTCCTTCTATCATATCCAAACACAGTCTACATAGACGAACCTAACAAATAATCCAGACTTCTGTACTACACAGATTAGGAAAGAATTAGAGACACAAGAAATAGAAATCTGTCCATACCACACCAACCTCCCTTTGTTTAACACATTTATCTTATACCCTAAACAAAATGTAGAAGCATAAAAAGGAGTGAATTCATATGGATCATTAAAAAGCAGTTCAAAACAGACCACATAGAGATCACAAAGCCATCATCTGCTAGTGTTGGAATGGCTGGGTGTCTGTGATAAATGCATTTGCAAATATTGCTGTGAAGTAATTTCCTTCCATTTCTGGAGTACTCCAGATAAATTAGATTTCCCTCTAATCACATCTGCTGCTGCCTGTGTATGAGAAAAGATAGTTTGTCTGCATAAGATATAATACGTACTCGGAGGGTAGAGGGCAAAGAGGCTCAGTGGAAAGTTACTGCCTATGATCATAATGGGGCAGAGTACAACCAAATAAAAAGTCACAGGATGCTTCTCAACAGACTGCAGAATGACATCCCAGACATTGCTGTGGAAATAGTAGGGAATATTACAGGGCATGTGCAAATCAACTGTCAGATGTAAACGAACTTCTTCCACAAAAGGGGCCTCATGATGAGAACTGACTCACCTAGGAAGAATATTTCAAAGAAATAAATCAGGTTTACCATGCTATTAACCCAATATGTTTACATTGAAACCAAAAAAGAAGTAAAGTATTAATGTGGTTGAAAATTTAAAATCAAATGTGATTAATAAATTTGCTATATATCAGAATCAGTAGTTGGTCCAAATATTTTTTTATTAAATTTATTGTGTTACATTCATTAATAGGATCAGGTAGGTTTCAAGTGTATATTTCTATGATACATGATCTGTGTATTGCATTGTGTGCCCAACACCCAAAGTCAAATCATCTTCTGTTACCATAAATTTGGCCATCTTTACCCTTTGCTACCCACCTCCTTCCCCTGGTAACCACCATACTATTGTCTGGGTCTATGAGCGTCAGTTTTATAAAATCATATCTAGTCATAGAAAGTGCAAGAATTCAAAAAAAGAGATATTACATACAGTGGCCCCTCATGTACTCAGCAGGTTCCTAAAGGTAACTTGCTGAGAGTAGATGTTGTTTGTATACTTCCCAAATTCAATTGGGACTACCATTTCAGAAAACACTGACCATGTCCTACTGCAAAAGCTCCTGTGACTATCTACCTGGGGCCTTTCTACTGGCATTTCCCTGGACGGCCAGAAGTTAAGTCCCTGGGAATAGCTCCCAGATCATGACAGATGGAAAGTGAAGGACAGATACCCAGCTTCCTTGCCTTAGGTTGGGAAGATTCTGAGACTTGTTCCTCACAGTGTCTCAAAGTTTCTCACTGAGGCTGAGCCCTAGTTGTACATAACACACCCTTTATTGGCTTTCCTCCATTCCTGGTCACACTTCCACTCTCTATTACCCACTTTTCCTGTTATTATCCCCCAAATAAACTACCTGCACTCAAATCTTGTTTTAAGTACCCTTTAAGAGGAACCCAACTTAAGGCATGACATGTTCAAAACTCTGCTAAGAATGAAAATGAAGCCACAACTAGTGTCCAAACTAAAGGCTATACATCCCATGTACAAAGAGAATACATTTTATTTACAATGGCAAGAAATAGAAGGAACATTGAGGAAATAGGCAGAAAAACTACCATATAGATAGGGTAATCTATGAAGCATTCAGAGTAGGAAAATCAGGCTTCAATAACCTAATAAGACCTGAAGGAATTAATACAGTGTATTAGAGTACAATTCCTAATTTTACTGATAGTCTGGGTAATCATTAAACAGTTGAATGGAATTTGGTGCAGTCTACAATGTAAGGGGTATGAGAATAGTTTGCAAAAAATATATTAAGTATTGTTAAAAATTAATAGCTTTTATTTAAAAATTAAATTTCAACTACTTGGAAAACGTATTAATGCAGAATATACCACTATCCTCTGGCTAGAGAAAAAATAGATGACATAACAGGTCTCCTATAACTTGAGTTAATAGAGGTCAACAAATACAACTTGTGCTAACACTCTACCTAGAAAGTAGAAACTTATCACTGAAGTGGGAAAATTGAGGCATAGAGGAAGTAACTAAGAGTTAGGAAGAATATTCATCTAATATTTGAATTGAGTACATATCAAGCTGATTTTTCATAATTTCTTAAAATCATATCCCATCCATTTTAGCATAGATAAGTCTGTGTGTCTTGCTTTACGTAGGGTCTGAGCTATAGCCATATGTTAGCAAAATAAGCTTAAGTAGTGAGAGTTGATGAGTATCATGAAAGAACCCAGCCTGTAAAAATATCTTCCCATTGATCAAGAGTTGACACTTCGAATTCTGCTGCTAGCAGCCTATCTTTGGTTTAATCACTGTTGTGTTTCATCTTATGAGATGAAAATATACCTAAGGGAGTATCACTTTGGGTCACCCACATTTTACTACGCATAAATAATATTGAAATCTTTGTTTAGTGACAAAAGGGACCTCCAATTACAAAAATTAAAGCTGCACCCAAATGGTGATATGATGATGGGAATTTTCTTAAAACAATTTTTAAATAGGTTTTCTTACAAAATCAGCCTAAAATTGTACTCAGCTATACCATTCTGGTTAAAAGTAAGAAGTATATATGCATACATATAAATCAACGGAATAGATCAGAAAGCCCATAAATCAACCCATGTCTTTAGGGTCAATTAATGTTTGACAAAGGAGACAAGAGCATACACTGGAGTAAAGACAATATCTTCAATAAATGGTGTTAGCGCCATGGCTGGTATGGCTCAGTGGATTGAGTGCCGGCCTGCAAGCCAAAGTCAGGGCACATTCCTTGGCTGCAGGCCAGGTCCCCAGTAGGGAATGTGCTAGAGGCAACCACACATCCACATTTCTCCCTCTCTCTTTCCTCCTCCCTTCCCCTCTCTCTAAAATAAATAAATAAAATATTTTTTTAAAAATGGTGGTGGGAAAACTGGACAGGTACATTCAGAGAAACAAAAGTAGACAATCAACTCTCAATATGTATTAGAATAAACTCAAAATAGAAAGAGTTTTAAATGTAAGTCACAATACCATAAAAATTGTGGAAGAAAACATAGGCAGTAAAATCTCAGACATGTTGTGAAGCAATATTTTTGCCGACATATCTCCTCGGGCAAGGGAAACAAAGGAAAAAAGAAACAAATGGGACTACATCAAACTAAAAAGTTTTTGTAGAGAAAAAAGAAAAATATCAGCAAAATGAAAATGGAACCCACTGCAGAACATATTTTCCAATAATACATCTGACATGGGGTTAATTTCCAAAAAATTATATAAAGAACTTTATTAAAAACTCAACACCAGGAAGGCAAACAATACAATTAAATTGGGCAAAGGACCTGAATAGACACTTCTCCAAAGAAGACATACAAATAGCCAATAGAAATATGAAAGTATGCTCAACATTACTAATCATCTAAGAGATGAAAATTAAAACCACAATGAGATATCACCTCACACCAGTCAGAATGCCTATCATCAATAAATCAACAAACAAGTGCTGTGAGGATGTGGAGAAAAGGGAATCCTAGTGAACTGTTGGTGGGGATGCAGACTGATGCAGCCACTGTGGAAAACAGTATGGAGTTTCCTCAAAAAATTAAAAATGAAACTATCCTATGGTCCAGCAATTCCACTTCTGGGAATATAGCCAAAGAAACCCTAAATACTAATTCGAAAGAATATATGCACTCCTATGTCCACTGCAGCATTATTTATAATAGCCAAAATCTGGTAACAGTCTAAGTGCCCATCAGTAGATCAGTGGATTACAAAGCTGTGGCACAGTTACACAATGGAATACTATGCAGCCATAAAAAGAAGGAAATCTTACCTTTTGTGACAGCATGGATGGACCTAGAGGGTGGTATGCTAAGTGAAATAAACCAGTCAGAGAAAGGCAAATACCATATGATTTTACTAACATGAATGGAATATAATGAACAAAATAAACTGATGAACAAAATAGAAACAGAGGCATGGATACATGGAACAAACTGAAGGACAGCTGTCAGAGGTCAAGGGGGTTGCAGGATGGGATGAAAGAAGATAAAGAGATTAACCAAGAAATGTATATACATAACACAGACAACAGTGTGTTCATAGCCAGAGGGAAAGGGGGTTGGGAGTTAGGTGAAGGTGGGCCGACAGAAGGGGGATGGGAACAGAAGGAGACGTTGTTTGGAGTAATGGGTGCACAATGCAGTATACAGATGTTTTATTCAGCTGTACACTCGAAACCTGTAGGGTTTTGTGAACCAATGTCAGCCCAATAAATTCAATTTGAGAAAGAATGTTTAGTCATTGTCTGCAGAGGCAAAAAAAAAAAAAAAGTGGGAGCAATACAAATTTCTTTCAATAGGGAACTATTTAAATAAATTGAAGAATATTTATAAATAAGAAAGTATTATATATGCATAGAAGTTTTTCATTAAAATAAAACAACAAATATTTAAACAAGCATAGACCCTGAAAAGAATCTAACAGAGTGAAAGCTGCCCATTTTGTGAACAGAAATACTGATTCATTTTTGACATGTGTATAGTTGTGTGTTTTCATCTCCATTTTGCTCAATTTCTTTATCTTTGTCCAATTTCCCATTCCCAATACCTATATTCTAGAAACTATTCTACACTGACTTACTCCTCACACTTCCTCAGAGCTGACCTTCTTCCTCCTGACTATGACCTCTACCCATAGGAAAATTTCTGATGCCACTGAACATGACTGGCCTAGGCAGACAGATGGCCTGGAATATGACCAATAACCGAACAGAGACAAAATGAAGAAATAAAGGAAGGAAAGAAGGGAAGGAAGGAAGAGAGGAAGGGAGAGAGGGAGGGAGGGAGGGAAGAGAGTTAGGGAGAGAGGGAGGGAGAGAGGAAGGAGCAAAGGGGAAACCAGGCCAGTAATATTAAATGGTGTACAGCAGTACTGTAAAAAAGATAGAAGTAATTTTCAGGTGTCCATCCTTATCATCATTTTTGCAGTGCTAAAGTTAGATGTTCCTGAGGCAATCTACTTTTCCTGGAGATAGGTTATTAAAATAAATCAACTCAATTCAAGCATTTTTGAAGAATTTACTCTGTAACAAACCCCACGTCAGGCAATGAACAGGTCATGAATTCCACCTCTAAAATGTAGAAGGATCCCCTCATAAGATACTATAAAACTGAGTGGCCTGTCTCCCACACTGTGGGAGGCAGTGGCCCCTGAGTTAAGGCAGCTCCTTTAGAGTTCCCCTGTGGCTTGCTGACGGCCACTGTAGTGATTTGAACTGCCAGTCAGTCCGGGTGTTTTCTGACTTGCTTCCATAAACTCTGACCTGACAGACTGGAAATCTTGCCAATAACTCACGAAGGAGGGAAAAAAAATGCACAAGATCTGTCTGTGTTCCTTTTAATTAGCTTGGAAATCTGGCAACCAGAAACTGCCACAAAAAGACAAAATAAAGTCTTATTTAAAATACAGTGGGAGGCTGACTCTGGAACACTGACCAGCCTCTGTTGGATCAGGGGTGAGGGTGAACTAAGCAAGAAGCTGCTCAGCTTGGGGGTCCTATTTAAATTCTTGTGTGCATCTCCCATCTACCTGCACTGATTTGCATTTAGGCCAAAGGCCCAAGGATGGCAGGCTGACAGAGCAGTCTGACCACCATTGCATCTTCTGGTCATCTTGACAGTTCTTTCTTCTTCAGGTGTAACAAATGACACTCCTGAGAGGCGCTGGCAAGCTTCCAGGCTGTGTTCTGTGTGTGTGGTAAGGGGAACAACAGCAGACTCCAGTAACACACCATGAGAGTACATTTTCATAACACTCTGATTTTTATCTGTAATTTTTATTAATCCAAAAAATTTGCCCATTGTCAAAGAAATGAATGGGTTGAATATTGCAGAATGTCCCCTCTACAGGTTAAAACTCTTGCTCTTTTTTTCAATCTGTCTATCACCAGCCCTGAAACTAAAGGCCCTCATTGAAAGCTCAAAATATGAATGGAGAGTGAGGGTCTCTTCTTTTCTCACACCAATAACTCAAACAATTAGAAGAAATGGTATTAAGATTTCTTTTCTAATTCTCATAGTGAGCCTTGAAATTACACAAGACCACCTACTGTGCTCGATGTGAGTGAGAATATAAACAAATACATATCTTTTACCTTTAAGAAGGTGTTTTTAAGTATGAAGACAAAATAAAAATACAGTTGATCTTTGAACAATGCAGTGATTAGGCACCATCCCCGCATGCTGTCAAAAATCTACATGTAACTTTGACTCCCCAAAACTTAACTACGAATAGTCTTCTTTTGGCTGGAATTATGGATAACATAAATTGTTGATTAATATATATTTTGTATATTATATGTATCATATACTGTATTCTTACAATAGAGTAAGCTACACAAAAGAATTTTATTAAGAAAATCATAAGGAAGAGAACTACATTTACAGGATGTGTTGTAAAAACCTACATAAAAATGAACCCAAACAGTTCAAACCCATGTTTTCCAATGGCCAATTATACTTACAAAAATAAAGAGTGATGAAAGATTTCAGTACCACTCATGCGTGCGCACACACATGCACCACGGATGGAAAGACAGCATGGTGGCCATGGATGGGGACAGTGAGTATCTTGGAGGCTTCACAGCACTGAGCTGGACTTTTAGGAAGTGGCAAGGATAGATTGAGCAATGAAAAAAGTAGAATTTGGTGAATAAAATACAAATGGTCATGCTCAAGGCCATCCACAAAATAAGTTGGGGATTTTATATACTTTGTAAATACTTTGTATATCCTTTATATCCTTTTTAAATGCTTTGTAAAATCTCAGCTCTCTTCCCCGGGGATTAGACTCATTGCATAGTCCTTACTACTAGAGAGTCAAGCAGAGTTGTCTCTTACCCTCCCTCGCATTACACCTCCCCCAAAGTGGAGAGAACTGCCTGGGTGTTCCCTGGGGGACAGAAGGGATGGCTGGAGAGTCCCAGACATTAGTTGCTAATACTGCTCTCAGTGACCCACGATTTGGTTGCTTGGATGATCAGTGGAATTCTCATGACAGTTTTGTAGCCTGTATCTCATTGTTTTCTTTTGTTTTAATAAAAATGGGATTACCTCTTCTTATCGTGCTGTGTCTGAACATTTAGTCAACTGACCAAAAAAGAAAAAAAAGTGAAAGGCATTTTAAGAAGGGGAAAGCATCATAGCCTACATTAGCTTCATTTTTTTAAGATGCCAAAGTACAGGAAACTCCTACTGCTTTGTCTAAGGCCTTTAATTTTCTACCTGTATATGGATACTGAATGTCTCTGTACCTCAGCCTTCTTGTTTATAAAATAAGGCTAATAATACAGACGCCGCCCAGAGCAAAGTGTAAGGATTAATTAATAAAACATGACTGCGGAGGCCACTGTAAACACGAAGCATGGCATGAAGCCACTTGGTTGGAAAGTAATACAGTGAGGCCTCTGAAGCACTGCGCAGCGCTGCTGCAGACTCCCAGCCATGCCACAGCTCCCTTTGAGCATTCACGTCAACGAGACTTCTCTTCATGGCCTCACCAGGGAAATCGTTCCCAAATCCCAGACCAGCAGCACCTTTCCTCAGAGACTCAGTGCCGTCCATGTTTCTCTGTTCTTCCACCTGCACCCGCTGCTTCTCTACGTTTTATCTCATCTCTGTTGCTAGGTTTTGATTCTGTCTCTCTCACATTGATATTTCTCTTTCCAATTGTCTCAGCATACAAAATACTCTTTCTATAATGGAAAAACTTCCCAATCACACTCCTCAACTCCTCACCCAGTAGAGTAACAGACCTTGATGCTCTTTTTCCTTCACCTCCCCGTGTCTGTGTCTGTGTGTACCTGCCCCGCCCCTCCCTCCATCCACCTCCCTCCCTGCCTCTCTCTCTCACTTGTACACATGAAAGTAGGGAGATAACAATGATTAACTGGTCACTGTGAGAGAGGACATAACACCTCCTCTGGGAAAAATAGATTCTGAAATACTCACTAATTTGGCTCAATTCAAAAGTTCAATTTAATTAAAACAAACATTTATCATGGAGGTTTGTTTATATCAAGCACGGTGCTACCCATAGTGCACTACAAAGTGACAAGCCCAGTTTCTTGCCCTTAAGAGTTAGAAAGAGATTTACATGAGTAGCCATAACATGACCGAGATACAGTGCTGTAAAAGAAATGTAACTTAAAAAAAGAAAGAAAAGTAAATAAATTTCAGCTTGATAAACAGAAGGAAGGATAAATGGAAAAATAGAAGACAAACCTTACATCTATTGAGGGACTGGTATATTTTCATCATCAGTATACTAAATGCTTCCATATAGATTATATAATTTCAATGTTCTAACTATCATATGGGGTATTGTTTTTGAAGACATTAAAACTGACAATCAAATAGGGAAGTAACTTTCTCAATTGTCAGATGTGTCAGAGGTCAAAAGTATATTCACAATATAAAATCTAGAATTTTGTTGATAGTTTCAAACATACCACTACTACCTACTATGCAAGAAATGCCACATTATATAAATTACCATTGAGAGTATCAATCTTTGAGTGGACTGGCATGAATATCTTTATTTTTATTGGGGCGATGTTATTTAAAACACTATCTGTATATAGCACTGTGTGTTCACCACCCGAAGTCAAATGTAAGCATTATGTTAAAGCATATATGAAAGGTGACCCCCTCAAAAAAAAAAAAACAATACTAGAATTCTATTTATTCTTGCATATTTAAATTTCAGTCATCTTCAAAGTACTCTCCATTTGATGTACTATATATATCAAGATGTTTTTTCCACGGCTCAAAAGAGTTTTCAAACTCATCAATTTTGATGCCTATCAGTGCTTCTGCTGTTTTTTGTTTCACCTCTTCCATATCGGCAAAACATTTCCCTTTGAGAATTTTTTTCATCCAGGAATATTAAAAAAAAAAAACTAGCTGGGGGCCAGATCAGGTGAATAGGGAGGGTGGGGCATGGGGTCATGCCATTTTTGATCAAAAACTTCTGAATACAGCACAGTCTGGGCAGTTGCACTCATAAATCATCCATCATGAAATGGGCAAATGCCTTACAAAGAGTCTTCAAAAAAAACCCAATGCACTGAAGCTGAATTCAGCCTCTCAGAACAACATCAGCAGATACACCATTATAAATGGGTTCATAGAACACTCACCTAGTGAGGGAAGCCTTTACTACAAAGAACACGCCCTCCAGAGGATAATTCCAGTGTTACGGGGCCCCCCTCATAGAGAGTTGCACCATCACTAAATTGCTACCTGAAAACATGTTCTAAGAATAGTGTGACATGAACAGTTCACTATGTTTCTGAAACACATCAGAACAAGGAGTTTAGTATGGCAGCATCCATGGGCCAACAATAAAGACAAGTGGCAATGTCTCAATGAAAAATCTTTACCTATCACTGAAAATCATTATCAACAGATAAATGTCATAGAACACAACTTTTTAAAGGACATGAAATTAGAGGCTTACGGTCAAGATGGTGGCATGGGTAAACACAGCTCGCCTCCTCACACAGCCATATAAAAATTACAACTAATATACAGAACAACCATCACTCAGAACTATCAGAAATCAAACTGAATGGAAGTCCGACAACTACAGAAACCACATTTATCCAGAGTAGTAGGACAGGTGGGGACACAGAACAGGCTGGTCCCACATCCATGTGTGGTGCATAAAAATTTGGGAGGGATATCTTATGAGTGAGGAGTGGTATGAAGCTACTTCATTAGAAAGTAATAAAGTCAAGTCTATCAGAGTCAACCCCACACCAAGCACTCTGGCCCAGGGATCCAGCACCAAGAAGATAAGTTCCCATAACTTCCAGCTGCAAAAATCAGCAGGGGTTGAGTTGCTGGAAGAAACTTCTGGAGTCCCAAGGAGTTCCTCTTAAACAACCCACACAAAGACATTCATACTCACTCCCTCTAATCTCCAGCACCAGGATAGCAGGTTGAAAGACACCAGTGACATACATGGAGAAACTAGAGTATCTGGCATCAAGATATGAGCTGGAGGACAGCTTTCTCACAGACAGAAAGGTGGCAGGGGCCATTGTCACTTTTCTGAGCCATTCCACCACAGAGCCACAGAGCTGGCAGGTGGGTGCCATATCTGAGACTCCAACAACCTGTCTAACACTGTTTGCCCACCCTAGAAATCCCCTGAGACTCTGCTCCACCCAACTTATGGGCCCACCCAAACTGTTAACCCTGACTTTTCCAAGTGAATGGATGGTCTTGGTTCATCCTGTACAACTTCCTAAATCTTC